>CAJPEX010004191.1:13047-23476 GCA_905338405.1 Notodromas monacha | reverse complement strand
TCTCTTTGAAGATTAAGTTCGAACATTGAGAAGAGTGACATGAAAAATTACTTCCCGCCAGCTCGAGGCTGGTGATTAAATTCGATATGCTTGGTTCTGCAGAAATGCCTCCGAAAATTCGCGACAGTTATCGCCTTAATGCAGATTTTAGTGTTTAATTCTCACAAGACGTGAACAATTTAATAAAGGTTTTAAGCACCAGTTTTAATTTTTCTGGAATTCTCAGGTCTCAAAAGAGTTCATTATTATTGAGTTGATCACATTTGTCTTTTGAGAGTGTGATTATTCTGAAAGGTATCCAAACGCGAGAGAAAGCTGATTGTTGAATTCAAAGTTTTACTTGTTATTTTAACATATTCTCACAAAATTTTGTTGAAATTACTTGAGATACCGAAAAAGTGCATTCAGTCTAGCATTACATTGTCTTTAAAATGTCAGCGTGGTTTGCATAAAATTTTGTTGTTGAAAGAAACGTGATTTTTTACAAATGAAGAAGGTTTCTTCAAGATAATAAAAGCATGCGTTCACTCAGTTCTCCTAAGTGAACTGATCTTGCATCAAATTGGGGCTGGAAAGAAAATTCAGCAGGTGTAACTTATTCAAACCTTGAATGTATAAATGTTTTATTCAGCGTGTAAGAGAGCAAGGTTAAATATTTACGTTTGAAAACTCGGTGAACTAATCAAAATAGAAACTCTTTTTGCGCACCAAGTTGTAAATCTCAGTTTCGTTGTGTCATTCGTTTCATCAAAAATTGATAGCGATTGCGGAATATTTTTCAAAGGTATTACTGTATACGAACAAGAATTCTTGGGGTCATTTTTGACCCTTTACGAGGTTTATAAGGACTTCATTCGATAACTGCACTGTGTTGTTTACCCTTGGAAAGTTACGGAAATGACGGGGAATTATATCATTGATGGTGGGCTTATATAAGGGAGACAAAGACAGAGACACACAATGGATTTCTTCAGTGAAGAGGATGATGAGACTTTATTCGCAGTTTCTGACAGACTCTTATACAGTACAGTATTCAAGTCCTCTGATGCTGACGATGCTCTTTTTCTTGCAGCAGATGATTTAGGTAATTATTCTCCTTTTAGTCCCATCCTCGTCGGGAATTGAAAAATACTTATATTTGAAGAAGTACGGTGTTGATTATTAATAAAAATGACGATGTGTGATTTGGCGAACTTCGGTGCTGAAAGAGCTTTGGATTTCTTGAATGAAATAAATCTTTTGCGAAAACTCGCGCCCCCGAGCAAAAAGAAAATATTGAAACTCATGATTTCCATTCCATACGAACTTTAGTTAATCAAAAAAGGATAAATTTTGTCACATGACCTCAATATATCTGTATTGCTGAAGATCAGAAAATTCTGCGTAAAAATTCCACGATGAGTTATGAAGATGAACATGATAAAAACACATAACCTTCGATAAATTCCTCCCGAAATTCGACGGAAACTTCGATAAATAAGAAGAGTTACAGTATATGCAAATGTTTCGATTCGGAATAAATTTACATTCAATTACGAGTATTGTAGTATAAAAAAAATTTTTTTTATAATTTTCCAAAAATAATTTAATTTTTTCTCGTTAATTAAGGATCCTTTCGGATATATCACGCATTGAATATTTCGCTATATTCCGGAATATTCTGAATTTTTTCTTCAGTTTATATTGGCGCTCCCAGTGCCCTTATTTAACAATCATTTTCTTTTGCGCTTGCAAATTTTTTTTCAAGTAGCAATTTACACCCATTCTGCTTCTCATGGTCGTTAAAAATTTAAATCCCTCGCAAGCAGGATCCGAATGCTCGCACGCTAAAACTTGTTGATTGTCCCAGGAGCCCGAATCAGCATTAATATTTTTCATGGCCGAATTAAAGGTTCCGAGAATAAAATGAGCGTTCCTTCGGCCCACTTACGCTGACGCAATTTCTCTTTATCATGTTCTCGAATTCTTCTCTTTCCATGGGTGCGGCGCATTTCTGACTTGAATTGAATAATTGCATTTTGAGAGCGTAAAAATGGGGGGAAAGAAAGGAATATTCCGTTGATAGCCTTTTATCTGATGAGATACGCGTTTTGGACGCATCATGCTGCGTTGCGTCAATAATAAGGCGGACTCGGTTACTATTTTATTATTCTTTTTTAAATCATCATTTTGAGTAAGATTGGAATTATTTCCTTGGTTTAATTGGTGAAAAATTATTTTGAGCTCACCGACTTAGACGTAAGATTACTGACTTTCCTGGCTCAACGCCTTGCTAAAGCAACTTAAGTGAAAACTACATCTAGGTACTACCGCCTCTATATTTTTTTTACAAACCTATGAAAGTAGCAGTATTTTTTTTTTGTGCGGTCGATTCTGTAATTTAGATGAAATCGAGCTAATGTTATCCAACTTGGAAAATCATTTCCTGGTTTAATGACTGGCAGATTTCTTATTTTGAAACAAAATCTTTCCTGGAGCCCCGAAAACAAAACCACGCGTTGAAAGCGCTTTTGTTGTCGTTATTATTAGTGCTTGGAATATTGTTGCTTTTACATGGCGGATAAAAATAAAACGATTAAAAAACTGTCGATGAAAAACTACTGTATTTCCAAATTGCTTCACTCATGCTTTTATTTTTATTAGTCGGAAAATTTTTTTTGGGTTCATATGGTGTAAATGATGTCAAGTTTATCTTGCCCAACTCTTCGGAGACTCAATTTTCTGGGAGAGGGAAATTTTTCGTACTGCAGCCGAAAACTTTCTTGTGATAATCAATGAACTGAAATTTAGGAAGTTGAATGAATCTTAAAAAACGTTTTTTGCCAAGCATATTCGAGATTACGGAGGTTTTCAAACAATGCATTTTTTGGGAATGTTGGATTAGAAAATACTGTATCTCGAAAATTTTTCACTGGAATCCGCGAAAAAGGAACATTGCTTTGCCCTCTTTTTTCTCTCGGAATAAAAAAAAACCAGATCAAAAGGGTTTTAGAAGTCCTTAAGGCATTAAATCTTTCGCATTGAGTGAGTGAGTGACCGGAGGTTAGTTTTGGTAGTACCCCTGACTGTCTCACGGGCTTTTTTTTTATGAGTATATATATATAAGGAAAGGGCTTCTTTCCGACGAGGTCCTGCCGCGAAAAACAGGGCATGATTAACCTTACCGTGACTGACCAGTTATTTGTTTGTTCACCTTTTCTCCTGTTGGTTTTTTTTTTTTGGTGTGTGCGTAATTTAACACCTGTCGTGGAAAGGTGAAGAGGTGAAGTGAAGTGAAAGCTCGGAATTCCTGAAACCAACTCCCCTCCAATCAACGGCCCCAAACGAGTCTCGAACTCGCCCGTTTTATTTTTTTCGGCCACTTTTCTCCTCTCATGTCAGCACGTGTTTCTGTCGTCTAGCAATTTTTCCCTTTATTTACCCCCCCCCCTCCCCCTGCCAGAATGTAGATCTTTAAAAAAAATTCGAAAGCGAGGGAAGCTGTTCACAATTTCAAGTTTCGAAATTTTATTTTCCACGGGCTTCGATTGATAGTAATATGAAAGCGTCTGACGAAGGAACAGCGGAGGTTATTTAATTTCCGAAATGATTGTGGAATGATTTTCGTTTGTTCTAGTTTTCATTTCAACGGGACAAAATAATTCACCACAACTTTTAGTTGGCGACCCAATACTTGAAGTACTAAAATATTGCTTTCATCAGTTTTCAATATAACTGATGAGAATTAGTGAAAACGAAGCCTTNTGATTGTGGAATGATTTTCGTTTGTTCTAGTTTTCATTTCAACGGGACAAAATAATTCACCACAACTTTTAGTTGGCGACCCAATACTTGAAGTACTAAAATATTGCTTTCATCAGTTTTCAATATAACTGATGAGAATTAGTGAAAACGAAGCCTTAAGCGCTGACACGGAAGTTTGAATCCGTCAAATACTCCGTGACAGTTAAACCACAATGAATTTTAGAATTATGAAAATATATTTCGTATATCTTGAAAAATATAGAGTTTATTCTTTTTTTTTTTAATTCGTGGTGTGCAGTGCCAAGTATTCCAACGCTGTGCATCATCAACGTTTTTTGACTGGAAAGCAGAAAATCTTTAAAATAGTACGAGGGTCTTTTATAAGGGTTTAAAATATTGTAAGTGAAATTTTCTGGCGATAATCCTGATGAATCTGCTAAAAATCAGTTGTAAAATCATTAAGAAGAATCTATATCAAGATGTTCAACCGACGCACTTTTTTAAATATTTGCGATTATCACCAGAGTCAACAAAAGAATGAATGCCATAATGTAATTTTTTTTCATATCAACGCAAAGAAAAATATTTTTCAGACGTGGGCAATGTATTCTTCGAAACTGCGGAAAAATATATGCTTTAAGTGTCAAAAATCTTTAAAAGTCTGATTGACATTGATTACTTTTTTGATTTCCTGCTGGTACAATTTTGGGGGACTTGAATGTACAGACGCAATTATGGAAATCGTGCTCTTTTTTAAATCGGGGGCGAGAAAAATAAAAATTATGACCCAATTTTTCGTTGAAATTTCGTTGTTTTTTATAATTTTTATGAACCAAAAATGGCTGCTCGATCATGTCGAAAACACAAGAAGCAGCTCGGATCAAATTGTATGTTACTTTGGTTTGTTTTGAAATACAACTAGAAAAGAGGATTCAAGTTTTGGCCACTATAGAAGATATAGTCCCAAAGACCTTGAGGTTTTCCAGATTCATCGAGGCAATTTTGATGCCATTTCAGAAAAAAAAAATGTATTGAAGATTTCTCCAAGCTAGAATGTGGTCAATCAAGCACGGTTTCTGATGGCAATTTTCCACTCGGGCAACTGGATTGCGAATCCTTGAAATTAACTCATTAAGCGAGCAAGGGAAAAAATGAAATGTGAACGGGACAAGTACTTACTTTTTTCCCGTTCCCTGACACAGAAAACGAATTGGGTCAACGGGTGCGTTTCGGCAATTTTTCCGTCTCCATGTTCCATGTCTCTCGAAATTGACCCAGGCTGACTCACTCACTCTTTCTCTCTGTCTCGCTATTTATTTGCCCATGTTTCAAATCATAATCTGTCTGTACTTCCTTGCTTATATCCTTTTTTGCGTTTCTTTGCGAATTGCCGAAACGCGGCCAATGCTGGGAAAAAAAACGAAAAAAAAACAGGCCGAGCCGACGAGTTTGCTCTAGTTACGTCACGCAATGTTGTCATCGGTCATTGTGTGGCTCGCTTGCGTTGCATGCTTTGCTTTCCCACTTTCCCAGGGTTCGATGTTTGCAACGCAGTGTTCAAATTACTGTATATATTTTTATATACTTCACTTTATTCATGTACTTCAAAAAGTTGTATTTTTTCTCCACGTCTGATCGTTGGGTGAACTTCCGTGACATCTTGTTGCTTTTGAAGAAATACAAGGGGTTACACGTTTCCGCGCGGACATGTTTCGGCACAGACTTGAAATGATCCGAACACCAGGGATTTGAATAACTTTTTTTTCATGTTAACTAGTTTTTCAAGAGGCTAAGCATACTTTACTGTATACACGTATTTTAAAAATTTGTATTGTTTTTTCACGTCTGATCGTTGGGTGAACTTTCGTAACATCTTGTTGCTTTTGAAGAAATACGAAGGGAGTAACACGTTTCCGCGCGGACATGTTTCGGAAAGGACTTTGAAATGATCTGAACACCAGGGATTAAAAAAAAAACATTTTTCTCATGTTAACTGGTTTTTCAAGAGGCTAAGCATACTTTACTGTATACACGTATTTTAAAAATTTGTATTGTTTTTTCACGTCTGATCGTTGGGTGAATTTTCGTGACATCTTATTGTTTTTGAAAAAAAAAAAAAGACGAGGGGTTACACGTTTCCGCGCGGAAATGTTTCGGCACAGACTTGAAATGATCCGAACACCAGGGATTTAAAAAAACATTTTTCTCATGTTAACTAGTTTTTCAAGAGGCTAAGCATACTTTACTGTATACACGTATTTTTAAAATTTGTATTTTTCTTTCACGTCTGATCGTTGGGTGAACTTTCGTGACATCTTGTTGTTTTTGAAGAAATACGAGGGGTTACACGTTTCCGCGCGGAAATGTTTCGGCACAGACTTGAAATGATCTGAACACCAGGGATTTTTACAAAATTTTTTCTCAAGTTAACTAGTTTTTCAAGAGGCTAAGCAGACACCTTCTCAATGTAAATCACCACCAAATTTGTACACGCTTCTCAGCTCTTCTGATCCATCTGTTGAAATAAACATCAGGCCTATTGAAATGTGCAGTTGTTCAATTTGAAGCTTATCCCCAGAACAGCAGCAGCAGCAGCAACGAGCTGATCCGCGCGGAACCGTGTAACCTCTCGTATGTCTTTGAGATTCTGCGAAAAAAAAAAAACTGACACATTTCCGCCGAAAAAGAATGTGTACCCGTACCCGCGACCGTTGGGGTCGTCGGGGGGAAAATACAGGATCGTTTCCTAAATTGCGGTTTGAAAATGAGCCTGAAATCGTGATTCGGAAGAGAAAGTTTCAGTTCCCGTAATTGGTCTATGATTCCGTTTGGATATCAGGATATTTGAATTGCGAGAAAATGAGCGACTTTTAAGAACTCTGCACGAACCCGAGCGGTAAAATTGCCGAAAACCAAGTCAAATCGGCAGGTTTGAACACTTGATCACCGTTATTGGTTACTTGCACAATTTCGATGCTTGACTTTGGATTTCCGAAAGTCTCATCGAAATGCTTATACAGATATTTTCAAGTGACGACTTGTTTCAGTCAGTATTCCGTCTTCATGATTTAAAAAATTGTTGAAAGCAAAGTTTCAAATAATTGGAATCCGTTCAAGTTTCTAATATCAAAATTGCAATATAAGATTAATACGAAGAAAAATCTTGGACGAACAAGTTGGGCTTTTAATGAATGATACAAAACAGAAGTAAATTTATTTTATTTCCTCAACTTCAGCGGATGACACAGCAGACGTAAATGAAATCGAATGTTTCCATTTTCAATTTTTCTTTCAAACTTATAAAAAAAGAGAAGCGCAAGTTGATTATTATTGTTATAATTTATTCAGAGTTTTTGTCTGCCCAAAGGCAGTTTTCCCGCCAATTTGCTGTGTTTTTGTGTGTGGTATTTTTCACTACATATCACATTAAAAAGCAGTGTCTTGATGAGGGAATTCCCAGCCGACGGATTTCCCAACTACCGCAAGGAAGAATCATTGAACATTTTTTTTCTGGTATATTTATTCTTATTTTCATTCAAATTTTTCTCGGATGAAGAAATCAGTGAGAAAATTATATCTTCCCCTGAGAACCGGTACTTGGGATTTCTTGCGAAGAGCTGTTTTAAGTGCCCTCGAAGCCGGAGGAGTGAAACTGATTGATGACCCCGGGGAAAACTGAACTCCACAAGATTCGTTCGAGGTCAAGACTCATTTTTTTCTTTTTTTTTCCATGCCGGATTTTCGTTCCACGCCTCTCGAGAATTAATAGCGATTTTTAGCCGCTTCACGAGCATTGTAGTATTCTGTCACATTTTTAAAAGATAAATCTCGCGAAATTTTTTTCGGACGGAATTTTTGTTTCTCAAAAAGAAACGAGGCCATTTGTGTCATGGTTCGAAGATGGAAAAATGCGTTTCGTCACGAATTACTTACTTTATAGTACAGAATTTCGAACCCTTCGACAGGAATTGCGACGCATTTAATCCAAGGTCCGCGAATGTATGTGCAAAAAGAAGCCGGAACTGTATTTTTATTTTGGAATTTATATATCTTTTCCAGGATGTGTATTCAAAAATCATCATGAGGATTGTGTTTCAATTATGAAAAAAGAGAAAAAAATGCCCCGTTTTTAAGTCGCAGAAGAACCAGCTCATTCTGCGTCTTGAATTCCAAAACTCCTTTGTTTTGTTTTTTCGGCGAAGACTGAGGTTTCGCAAGCGACTCAAAATGTGGAAGAAAGTCGGATTTTATTTGTAAGAACCACAGCTTCTTACTCGCATTAAAAACTAGCTATTTTCCATCCCTCCCTCTCTCTCTTTTCGACCCGAAAAGTGCGTTGCGAAACTGTCAAGTTTCGCCAACCTATTTAATTCAAGACTCTGCCATTTTACGTTTCACGCACGGCGTGAAAAGCCAGACTGGAATGCAAATTCTTTCTGCGTTTTATTTTACAAATAAGTTTAACATTCCTTCCTGTCGTTTCGCAAAGTTCGCCCATTCTACAGGCTTTCATGGGAAAAGTTGATTGGAAAAATTGGTCTTTTTTGAACAAAAGGAAACATTTCTGGCGACTCTCCCCCGACGAACCCGGAAAAGCTGCACCTTTGTCTCCGTTGGACTCGAAAAATGTATTCTTTCATTTTTAATCAGAATGGATAGCTCACTTTGTTTCTCATCCTGTAGTTTTTCAAAAATGAGCTTTTTAGATCTTCTGGGCTCTTTGTCTATCGATAGTTTGCTATATGTTGCAACTTTTCTTGTGATTCCAGGATTAGGTACAATAATTATAAAATTTCGTTAAACTACAGGATTATTCATCAACTCCAAGTGTGAAATTTTCAAATATTTTTTCGCCGTTCGAATTGCTCAGTTTTTACCGTTTGTAAAAATTCGAAGTGTTTCATAAGAATGATCATGCATTTGAATATTTGAAGAAAATGATGATTATTATTCAAGAGAAGACAGAATGCATAATATGTCACATGCCAAGCAGCACCAGCAAATGGAGAATTGGATTTAGGAACGTGTCCATGAGTCCAGGGTTCCATCAGCCTCGTACAGAACAACCAAAAGTTTTTTCTTTTGTTAGGGCGAAAAAAAAACAAAGAGTGAGGAAACAGAAGAAGGATTTTTGTTTCTCGAATGCTCAAAATTCTGGCGAACTCTCTGAATATTCTACTCCCCCGACGTTACGTGACGTGACGTAAGGGGAAATAATTAGCTTGAGTTGACTCAAGTTTTTCTTTGAAAGGGGCTGGGCTTTTCAAAAGTCTCGGGAGTTATCTTAAAATTGCCGAAGGAAGCAGGCAACATTTCATGAATTATTTAGATGAAATTATCCTCGGGAATGTACGATGATCATTCAGAAAGATAGTTTCATCAGCACTATTAAATTGAGAAACAATCGGAAGTTTTCAAAATCTCACGTATTGGCTGGAAGATTGTTTCGAACTTTTCAAATTCAATAAGCGAAAAGTATATTTCTTCCTTGGGTGATAATTTTCTAAAAGTAAATTGGGCAATTTATCAAAACTTGACTCCGACACATTTAGGATTTTAAAAGCAAATATGGCACTGATCCATAAAGGTAACGGATTGAAGATAAATCGAAATATCACTTGAAGAAATCTGGTAGAAGACAAAGGAAATAATTTCAAAATAATAATGCCGTATTCCCCTGGGAACTGAACGCACCTTTTTTCAATTTAAACAAAAAAGAGGTTTGCGTCACAGTCTGGTACACATTTTCAAGTGAAATTTTTTGAAAATTTGGAGCTTTTCTCCTCAATTTGAATATATTTCTGACTTCTTTATTTTAATGCCTGTATTACTATTATTCACATGAACCAAAAATACTGCATCATCATTGAAGTTTATTTTCAAGTGTGCTGGAATTCAGATCTATCCCCAAAACGCACAGTTTTTCAAATCGATCTTTTGGTAACTAAAAACCAAGAGATGTGCGGCTTATACGGGAATAAAATTCATTCTTCAAAATTCTCGACTAAAAATCTCAGGGCGCGTGATGATCCTGGAATAAATACGGTATTTAACCCACTGAATAGAAAACCCCTGGTTCAGGGTGACCCATCAGCCATTTTTCCCCCCGCGTTGATCAGCCGAACTCATGCGAAACCTCGTTCACAAAAAAATAATAGTTGAACATGTATATTTTTTTGAGCAACTCACAAGACTTTTGAGTGAAATCCTTGGAATTTCCTGCGTGTTTCAGTGTGTGTGTGTGTGTGTGTGTGTGTGTGTCTCGGGTTTCAATGCGAGGTCCTTGAAGTTGCAGCAGTCGTTGGTTATTTGTTGTCGCTCGGATGCGTTTGCAGTGAAGCGCGGGCGCAGAAGGGAATCGTGCGCACGCATTCGTCTTCCGCGTTTGAGCAATTACCGTGCCGTGTTATGCAAATTGCGGCTCCCCCCCACGTGCGTTATTTGTCACGGGGTTCCTTTATATGGCTGAAAAAAGAGAAGGCCTTACTTATCCCAAATTTGACTAAACAATTGAATTGGGTTATTCTTACCGACCACAGGGCGAAATTAACAATTTCAAGGTATTATTGTTCGTATAATTTACTGAACGAAGCCCCCTCAGGGATTCATTCGGGAATAATCTGGAAAGAAGCGCTCTTGAAAGTCCGTCTTATCCTTTGCTGCATGAAGAAAAACTCCTGTAACT
>CAJPEX010004191.1:0-12555 GCA_905338405.1 Notodromas monacha | reverse complement strand
TGCTATATGTTGCAACTTTTCTTGTGATTCCAGGATTAGGTACAATAATTATAAAATTTCGTTAAACTACAGGATTATTCATCAACTCCAAGTGTGAAATTTTCAAATATTTTTTCGCCGTTCGAATTGCTCAGTTTTTACCGTTTGTAAAAATTCGAAGTGTTTCATAAGAATGATCATGCATTTGAATATTTGAAGAAAATGATGATTATTATTCAAGAGAAGACAGAATGCATAATATGTCACATGCCAAGCACACGCAAATGGAGAATTGGATTTAGGAACGTGTCCATGAGTCCAGGGTTCCATCAGCCTCGTACAGAACAACCAAAAGTTTTTTCTTTTGTTAGAGCGAAAAAAAACGAAGAGTGAGGAAACAGAAGAAGGATTTTTGTTTCTCCAATACTCAAAATTCTGGCGAACTCTCTGAATATTCTACTCCCCCGACGTTACGTGACGTGACGTAAGGGGAAATAATTAGCTTGAGTTGACTCAAGTTTTTCTTTGAAAGGTGCTGGGCTTTTCAAAAGTCTTGGGAGTTATCTTAAAATTGCCGGAGGAAGCAGGCAACATTTCATGAATTATTTAGATGAATTTATCCTCGGGAATGTACGATGATCATTCAGAAATATACTGTAGTTTCATCAGCACTATCAAATTGAGAAACAATCGAAAGTTTTCAAAATCTCACATATACTCGAGTTGGCTGGAAGACTGTTCCCTGAACTTTTCAAATTGAATAAGCGAAAATTAGTATATTTTTTCCTTGGGTGATAATTTTCTAAATATAAATTGGGCAATTCTTGAAAACTTGACTCCGACACATTTAGGATTTTAAAAGCAAATATGGCACTGATCCATAAAGGTAACGGATTGAAGATAAATCGAAATATCACTTGAAGAAATCTGGTAGAATACAAAGGAAATAATTTCAAAATAACAATGCCGCATTCCCCTGGGAACTGAACGCACTTTTTTTAATTGAAACAAAAAACGAGGTCTGCGTCACAGTCTGGTACACATTTTCAAGTGAAATGTTTTGAAAATTTGAAGCTTTTCTCCGCAAGTTGAAAATGTTGTGACTTCTTTATTTTAATACCTGTATTACTATTATTCGCGTGAAACAAAAATACTGTATCATCATTGAATTTTATTTTCAAGTGTGCTTGAATTCAGATCTATCCCCAAAACGCACAGTTTTTCAAATCGATATTTTGGTAACTGAAAAACTAAAAGATGTGCGTCTTATGCGGGGATAACATTCATTCTTCTAAATTCTCGACTAAAAATCTGTGGGCGTGTGATGATCCTGGAATAAATACGGTATTTAACCCACTGAATAGAAAACCCCTGGTTCAGGGTGACCCATCAGCCTTTTTTTTCCCCCGCGTTGATCAGCCGAACTCATGCGAAACCTCGTTCACAAAAAAAATAATAGTTGAACATGTATATTTTTTTGAGCAACTCACAAGACTTTTGAGTGAAATCCTTGGCATTTCCTGCGTGTTTCAGTGTGTGTGTGTGTGTCTCGGGTTTCAATGCGAGGTCCTTGAAGTTGCAGCAGTCGTTGGTTATTTGTTGTCGCTTGGATGCGTTTGCAGTGAAGCGCGGGCGCAGAAGGGAATCGTGCGCACGCATTCGTCTTCCGCGTTTGAGCAATTACCGTGCCGTGTTATGCAAATTGCGGCTCCCCCCCCACGTGCGTTATTTGTCACGGGGTTCCTTTATATGGCTGAAAAAAGAGAAGGCCTTACTTATCCCAAATCTGACTAAACAATTGAATTGGGTTATTCTTACCGACCACAGGGCGAAATTAACAATTTCAAGGTATTATTGTTCGTATAATTTACTGAACGAAGCCCCCTCAGGGATTCATTCGGGAATAATCTGGAAAGAAGCGCTCTTGAAAGTCCGTCTTATCCTTTGCTGCATGAAGAAAAACTCCTGTAACTCAAAAAAAAAAAAAAGGTTTTACTTATCCCAAATCTGACGAAAGATGTGAATTGGGTTATTCTTACCGACCACAGGGCGAAATTAACAATTTCGAGGTATTATTGTTCGTATAATTTACTGAACGAAGCCCCCTCAGGGATTCATTCGGGAATAATATGAAAAGAAGCGCTCTTGAAAGTACGTCTTATCCTGTGCTGCATGAAGAAAAACTCCTATAACTCCAAAAAAAAGGCTTTACTTATCCCAAATTTGACTAAAGAGTTGAATTGGGTTACATTGTTACCGACCACTGGGCTAAATTGACATTTTCAAGTTATTACTGCTCGCAGTTTACTGAACGAAGCCCCATCAGCTATTCATCCGGGAATAATCTGAAAAGAAGTGCTCTTGAAAGTACTGTACGTTTCATCCTGTGCTGCATGAAGAAACACTCCTGTAACTGTAAATCAAAGGCATTAGTTATCCCAAAACTGACTAAAGAGTTGAATTGGGTAACATTGTTACAGACCACAGGGCTAAATTGACAGTTTCAAGTTATTACTGCTCGCAGTTTACTGAACAAAGCCCCATAAGCGATTCATCCGGGAATAATCTGAAAAGAAGCGCTCCTGAAAGTACTATATCCCTAAGTCAAGTCTTGTTTTCCCATAGACTTACATTATATAATTTTTAATTCGTGTTTTATGGAGGAAATATAGTTCAGAATTCATTGAAAAAATTTTTTTGCCACCTGAATTTGAATTCAAGAATACATTTTCAACGCAATAAGAACATTTGGAGCATTGAATAGTGTATATCTCTGTACTGTACACTGCAATTTTGGCATCTACAAAAATTAAATTCAAGTGAAAACAAAGTAGAAGTCCCTCTATGCTGGAGGTAATTTTTTATAATTAGCTAAATGGATGGTAATTTTGTGACAGAAATGCCCAAGAACTTTTCTTATATCAATTTTAGGGTCAGAAATATCTGTTTCTTGTAATTTGGCCAGAAATGTATTTGCAATTTCATCACAAAATGTCCCTATGTCGAGTCAGCGTCCTCATGTCGGGCCATATGTATTGATTTTTTCTGGGAAAATAAGTGTCCCTATGTCGAATCGTCCGCAGGTCGAGGCGTTTGCATGTGGGGGTCTCACTGTACGTCTTCCTATGCCGCATGAAGAAAAACACCTGTAACTGTAAAAAAAAAAGGCTTTACTTATCCCAAATCTGACTGAAGAGTTGAATTGGGTTACATTGTTACCGACCACTGGGCTAATTTGACGGTTCCAAGTTATTACTGTACCGTACAGTAATAATTTGGAACTGTCAATTTAGCTTCCTTCATTAAACTACGTACAGAATTTCTGTACGTAGTAATAATTATTTGAATGCTCAGGAAATAAAACGAGTGTCTAATGAAAACTCTGACGAGAATTTAAACTAAGTCGTTCCGACGAGGGAATTTCTTATTTTTAATTTTCAGAGCAAGCGAAAACAATCATCACGTGGGATTTTTTTGTGGCGTTTGTGAAAAAAGTGCTCAAAGAATTCATCACCCATTCTTCACAAGATCACAATTGAACATTTTAAGTTTAATTTGATTATAAAATAGTTCACCTACATAAATCTGCCGTCATTTCCCGTTTGCGACGTCACCAAATATAGTCCCTAAAACACCCTCCGTCAGTAACGATTTTTTCCACTACATAAACGGTGACCCAACAACTATTATTCTCGCCATTATGCACAAATGAACAACTCTGGTACTGTCCAAAATTCCTTTTTTACGTATTCGCGGAAACATTTCCTGGTAGACGAATTAATTCATCCATGATTTTCCTTCCAAGTGAGAGAAGAAGACGAAGCGAATCCACCTGGGAGTAATAAAATCCACACAAGGTCAAGAAGAACACCTTTAACGCACATCAACCCTTAGGAGTCGTGTACAGTATCCACCAGAGGAAAAGTCTTTCAAGAATACAATTAATTGTGACGATAAAAAGTAATAAACTGGTGAGAATAGGAAATGAAGACGTTGCTTACTCAACTATACACGATATTGCAATTTTCAGTGACGACGAATCCCTCGCTCAGTAACCGAATGAACTAAACGCTTCTTTTTTTGTTTTTGTATTTTTGGGTGTGTATATGACAAGAGTGGCTTTTGTGCCACGCCTCATTAATGCATTCGACTGTGTCCCGATGTCGTCACGAGTTTCCCCCTTTTCCGAGTCGAGATTGCGATTTTGTTCTGAAATAAAATGAAAGAAGAAGTAAACAGAAACAAATGTCCTCCGTAGAAAACAAGTCTCAAAATAATTCACAGCTACGGGAATTGCGAAACACATTTTCTTCGAGTTTCCAAATGTTACAGTGACGTCTGTTCGTTTTGTTTTGAACGTTTTCATATTTTAAAAATACAGTACTTTGCATTTTGGGAAGTCCTTGGGACTCCTCCACAAAACTCACAACGTCTATACTTGAGAACAAATGGGAAACGATTTTCCTCAATGTCTCTCGTCCATGTGAAGCCTCTTGCC
This sequence comes from Notodromas monacha, assembly GCA_905338405.1. Classification (NCBI taxonomy): domain Eukaryota; kingdom Metazoa; phylum Arthropoda; class Ostracoda; order Podocopida; family Cyprididae; genus Notodromas; species Notodromas monacha. The sequence continues at coordinate 8,078 of CAJPEX010004191.1, read as the reverse complement.
CTAAGTTCACAGTTTCAAGGTAAGCAATACAAAAATTTGGAAAAACATCAATTCGTGTTTTTTTTAATGAATGAATAAACAGGAACTAGCGATTTGCTTGAGTGGGAGAGCTTTTCTCGATAATGAAAATCATTCCGGAGAAATAAAAAGGAAACTCGATTAATTTTTCTATCTTAACTCGATCTTTGTGAATTTGGGTGTGTATATGACAAGAGTGGCTTTTGTGCCACGCCTCATTAATGCATTCGACTGTGTCCCGATGTCGTCACGAGTTTCCCCCTTTTCCGAGTCGAGATTGCGATTTTGTTCTGAAATAAAATAAAAGAAAAAGTAAACAAACAAAAAATGTCCCCCGTAGAAAACAAATCTCAAAATAATTCACAGCTACGGGAATTGCGAAACACACTTTCTTCGAGTTTCGAAATGTTACAGTGACGTTTGTTCGTTTTGTTTTCAACGTTTTCATACTTTAAAAATACAGTACTTTGCATTTTGGGAAGTCCTTGGGACTCCTCCACAAAACTCACAACGTCTATACTTGAAAACAAATGGGAAACGATTTTCCTCAATGTCTCTCGTCCATGTGAAGCCTCTTGTCCTACGTTCATAGTTTCAAGGTAAGCAATACAAAAATTTGGAAAAACATCAATTCGTGTTTTTTTTAAATGAATGAATAAACAGGAACTAGCGATTTGCTTGAGTGGGAGAGCTTTTCTCGATAATGAAAATCATTCCGGAGAAATAAAAAGGAAACTCGATTAATTTTTCTATCTTAACTCGATCTTTGTGAAGCCCAAAAACAATCTAGAAGAAAATGCATATATTTCGAAATTGTTCCTATACTGTATTTCTAATGGTTTTTGACGTGTTGCCTCACATTTCCCTGCTCATTTGTCGCATGTATCTAACGAACTGTCACACCGAAAAAGATCGTCATTTCAACGTTTCCGAAGACAACTTTTTCAGTCACGTCCGGGGGTTTTTTCCCCCGCTTCCCTGGACTACAGGATATTTCCTCATTCCTCATGCTTCGTCATTCAAATCAGAGAGTTATGCAGTGTATGAGAATGGAATTTATTTTCGTCGCCCACGAAGTATGCACCTCAGCGCGTGGGTTCGCCGAAATAAAATACCAACCTTTTTTTTTTTTTTAGGAATAATTAATTTAATTTATTTTGCGTGAAGGTATTTCTTTTCGTAGCCGAGGACCTCGCTCTACACGCCTACTTGCTTTTGAGTAATGCCTCGTTTGAATGATACAATACTGTACTCTGCTATAGGAACTCTTTCCTTGCTTCATATATGCTGGTTACATTTTCCAGCATGGATTTTATTGCCTCATTAGTCATTACTGAATAGAAAAGCACACCTAACAGCCCACATAATGTTTGTGATGAAGTGCAATTATATAGATTATAATTCAATTTGTCTGTCGCTAGAATAAAAAAAAGCCTGACAAATCTGGGACATTTTTTACATTTTCTTCATATTACGGTATATACAGTACTGTTCCGGAACCTATAAAAACTAGTGTATTATATTTCATTCGACAAAAATTCTCTAAGCAAAATGCATTGGAATAATAAATATAAATAAAGGGTGAAATCATTTTTCAGGGAGATACATTTTGCAAGTAATACTGTACGTATTTAGTAGAATATTGAAAATAAAATAAAACTGTCACACGTCCTCTGTAAAGAGAAATTATTTTGAAAAAATAACTCATCAATGTAAAAAAAAACTGGTTGATAACTTCCTGGCCGATGGAATTGAACTGTACTTAGCTCCGAGTCATGAATTCTTTATTTTACTTGGCATAAATTAAAATTATTTTCTAAAAATCGGGTCAAGGGGTTTTCTCTCATTGGTCTCATTTTCAAGAAAAAACATTACGTTTAGTTAATTCGTTGTCAACACTGTCTCCCTCATACCATTTTTTTTAATTGATTGAAATTTATTTATTCATGTTTAGCGAGTATGTTTGATTATACTGTATAAAGCTGTATATTTAGCCAGTTTTTTTCTGAAATATTTCTGATATTTTTTCTAGATGGCTCATGTTGGTGGAAAAAAGTCCAACTTTTGCTTGTACAAAGCCTGACACCCTTCTCAATTACAATAATTTAAAAAATAATTGACAGACTGAACAGTGATTTTTCCCCGCATGCCGAAACTAGTCCGCTCTTGAATGAGTTTACGTTATGCGGGTATTTTTTTTATACGAAAGGAACGCTAGAAATAAATAATGAAGTGTTAATCGTCAATAAAACGAGGCTTGCATAATTGATTTTGTTTCACTTGAATTATTATTTTTTTTACGAGGAAACAATTCCTTCTGCGAGTCATTTTTTTTTTTAAGTTTGAGAAGTCATTCGATGCGTGGCGAAGTAATGATAAAAACCTTATTTTGTATTGTTATCTCTTCCAGGAACTGTACAAGGACGCGGTTTTCATCAACGACTTGCCAGACAAGTTTGCCGTGTCGCCCGGAAAACTCGGTGAGTGGCAATCCGCATTTTTATCGCGGGATCCGAGCCTCTGAACCGAGGCAATCAGCGCGCCAAAATCGGCACGCTTCCGCGATATCACGGGCCTGTTTTTTATCGCACGCATGCTCCAATTCCGCGCGTGCGCTTTCACGCGTTCCGGTCGGTCTTTTGCCACACAATAAAGAAGGGGCATTACTATGAGGTAAAAAAATTGCAGATAAAAAAGGTCCCCAACCTTTTTGGGCCCAGGTACCGGGAAAATTGACATGAAATTTTTCGCGGACCGGCAAATTTCCTACTACAACAAATTCTGTGGACCGGCAAAGTTTCAATAAATTTTTGCCGATAAAAAAAAGAAAGGTGTGTAAGACTTCATGGCAGGTATTAAAAGAAAATTTTCTGCCTGTAAGTTTCGAAAACGAAAGCTGGATGAATGTGATTGTCGAAAGCTTTAAAGTTGGTAGGATGTCCTTAATTTTTAGCGTAATTTTTATGCATTCCAAATGTATGTTTTCTTACTAAAAGGCGTCGTGTTTCTGTCTGCAAATTTCGGGGAAGAATCCTGGACACACGTGACCTTCAAACGCTTTAATGTTGGCCCGATTCCTTGAATTATTCGTGAGGTGCAAAAGTGTTGAAGACCCTAAAAAGGAATTGATCTTCTATGAAATCTCATGGTTTAAAAGAAAAGAAAGAAATTTTTCGTTCAAAGTCAAAACAGAAATCCTCCTTTCGCAAAGAGATGCGATTTGAAGCTCTTATTTTTTTTTCAACTAGCTTTTTCCGCTGAATTTTCATTATGTAAAAATGCATTTCGGATGAAGTAATTTTAAATTAATACAGAGCAGATGTTGGGGTCGTTGTCTGGCTTTTTCTTCCCGCTGCAGGTGCATCATTTCCTTATCGAACCCTCTGGTCTCATATATATATTTTTAGCGATCTCCGAAAGAAAGAAAAAAAATTGACTTCAACATTCACCCGACGATTAAATCGAAATTCGCACCAATGAAGGAAGCTCTCCAGGGAATTCCTCGAGGCTGATGTAAAATTTGCATATGATCATCATTATCTATCGGCTATCGATCGATAGTATTCTTCACTAGAATACTTTCCGAACGTAATCCAAGCAGCTTTTCGAAGCAAGACTTGACATCAGCATCAATTAGCCCTTCTCTTTCCTGTACATCTGCAATCAGCAAAAAGGGAATACGATTGAAAGTGAATATATTATCTAGATGAAATTCAAACCGAAGATTATTCGAAATTAAGGGAAAATGTCGACTGCTGGAAGAAATTGATTAAATGTGAAAGAAAAACCCCAACAATATAGCAGAACATTTCAAGGGGCATCTAAAAGTACTCAATATAAACCACATTAAAATTATCTTACAGTAATTTATTTCCTTCCGGCGATGATCTTGGAGTTCCGTAGTGAGCACCATAATCACCTTGATCTTAGAATTTCGTTTGAAATAACGAGAAAAAATAAATAAAGCTTTCGCAGTCCGCGAATATTTTATAAATAGGCGGGATTTTATGAAATAGAATGCGAGTAGGGCTCTGGTTTGTTTCTTCTTTTGAAAGCATGACGTATGAAGTGAGAGCATCATAATTGATGAATTGGCTTCGAAATTTTTCTTATGGATGGTATTTGCATCCCGGCTGCAGCATGGCTGATTAATTTGTTTGTTCATTTCTGATTTTTCTTGCATCTTCAATCGTGAGCTTATTTAGCAAAATCCGTCTTCTCAGCGATTTTCTAAATTTCTAGCGATTTTTCAACTTTTGTGAGTAAATCTTAAATTTCCCTCACATCAATTACATGTTTACATCTCAGCTCCCTTTTTCTCCCCCAGAATTCCTCTGGATGAAAATTCTGAGTACAGTCAAACCGCAATGAGATGCCACCATTTGTACAGAGCGATTTTGGCCGTTTAAAGAGGTTGGCGGTTTATTGAATATTTAATTTTAAATATTTGATCAAAAATACTTGATTTTCCTCCAAAAGTCATAGAGATACAGGTTATGTAAAAAACTTCAGTAATTTTCCAAAGAGTATTGGTGTGATCAATGGATTACTCTTTCAAAAAATAAATTTTGCTGCATCAATTTATTCTAATTTTAAGATTAGTTCAATAGAATTTTTAACATAATGATCATTATTATTATTTTTCATACAAATACAAGATCCTTGGCAGAAATTATAATTCTACCCCAATGTTGGCATTGCAACAAAGACAAAACTAATTGGAAACAGCACTTTTGTTTCATCACTAATGCTGGTGGATGGCGGTTGGCATCTTATCAAGGTTTTCTATAAAATTTAACATAGAGGAGATTTGTTTCATTCAAAATTTTGGCAGTTGGCAAGGGTGGCACTTTATTCGGGGGCGTCTTAACGGGGTTTGACTGTATAACGTCCGTCCTGCGCAAGTAGACAATACCTTGAATCTATTTCGCGTTTTGTAATAATTTCAAAAGAAAGCTCATCGTGGCTTCTATTCGAATAATGAGGACGCAGTGCGGAACTGCGGAAATGCCATGAAGCCCCGGGAACTTGCCGGAAGGCATTCGGTGGGAAAAATAAAAGAAGCGAATTTGCTGGGAACGGCAGCAAAAAACCTTTTCCGCCTCTCTTTCGAAAAAATAAAATAAATATTATCTGTCAAATTGGACAGATTTCGGGGCCAGGTCAAAGACGGAAATTTCCGACAAATTCAAAGCGGATACGTGCTTCAAAGACGGATTGACTTCCTGTACAACATTTCTGCTTTCAGGAATATTGTCTGTGGAAAGGCTATTTTTTATGTGTGATTCCCGTATTTTATATCGTTCATGTCAATAATTAGGCGAATTTATTCTGAACATGTCGAGTTGGTATCGCAAAAATTTAAATCGATGCAGTGAAGACATCAACATTCGAAGCAGAATATATTAAAGCCTATATTAATGCCCATGTGAACGTCTGAAGAACTTGAGAAACTGATGGTTCTGGATGATTCTCATGATTGAATTGCTATGTAACTACCAGTGACATCTACTTTTACTAAACAAATTTCTTTTTCAACTGGGCAAGGTAGTAAAACTCAACTTTTGAATAACGAATTTCTATAATTGCGCAGTTAATTTTTGAATGTTTGATAATTGAGACTGATCCGAGAAAAGATGTTTGGCAGGAAGAAACAACATACAGTATTTCACAAATACCAGAAATTTCTCGCCAAATCACGGTGATTTTTATTAATGACTACAATGCCAATTCGCACGATGTCGACTATCACCCACAGGATTGAAACTGCAGTCGAGCTCTTCATATTAAAAAAAAGGAAGTTTATATATTTTTCAAATTATATTTATTGTTTTCGAAAAAAATTAGGGCTTGTATGCAGTGTCTCATTGTCGACCAGAATTGGCGGACAAACTCAGGCCAATTTCGAAAATTCTGGAGAGTCCCCTGTTTTCTTCACAGCTTGATGATACTTATTTGTCAATGCTAAACTAAATGAGCCCGAGAGTAATTCGAGCGAAAAATGACAAGTAAGGCTGGTAGAAGAAAAAAAAACGTTTTTCTGCTTTGTTCCATGTGCGAAGTCCTTGTGCTGCTTTGTTATTGTCGTCACGGCTTCAGGTGCTGCTGAGGACATCGTGGTTGCGTAATTCGAGGCATGAGGTGGACTTTCGAAAACTTTTTTGGTGTTGTCCTAAAGTTAATGGATTCGTCCCAGTTTTTTTTTTTTTTTTATGATAGGAACCGCTGATCATGAGAAAGCAATTAACAGACATTATAAGGATATTTTTCGAAAGCGATGCAATTATCCATTCCTTTTTAGAGGAACTTTCGTTTGGAGTACTATCTATGATCATGGTATTGATGACCCGAAGATTTACTTTTTTCATTCATCTATTGCTGAAATGACAAATTGAGTTTATTTTCGCTGGTGCCTGCACTCGATTTTATTGAATTTGCTTCAGGAAGTATTATGGGCAATGAAGAGGGGGAAAAAAAACTTGACTGAATTGAAATCATTCTCACAAGAAAACGGATGAGCTGCTTGAGTATATTGATTTGAATCAAACTCCATTATCTGGAATGAAGAAATTTAAGTTTCGATGAAAACGAATTACAATATCATATCAGAGAAGGCCATGTACAGATTTACATAAAATTTTCTGCCAGTCTTTTTCATTTGAATGCCCATAATTTTTCGAGCAACCATGAAAACCCTCCAGAATTCAAATTTGAATTTTCAATGTTGCTGCACTCGATTTTATTGAATTTGCTTCAGGAAATATTATGGGCAACGAAAAGGAAAAAAAACTTGACTGAATTTAAATCATTCTCGCAAGAAAACGGATGAGCTGCTTGAGTATATTGATTTGGATCAAACTCCTTTATCTGGAATGAATAATTGAAAGTTTCGAGGAAAACGAATGACAATATCATATCAGAGAAGGCCTTGAACAGATTTACATACGATGTTCTGCCAGTCTTTTTCATTTGAATGCCCATAATGTTTCGAGCACCCATCAAAACGTTCCAGAATTCAAATTTGAATTTTCAATGGTGCTGCACTCGATTTTATTGAATTTGCTTCAAGAAATATTAGGGGCAACGAAAAAGTAAAAAAAATTGACTGACTTGAAATCATTCTCACAATAAAACGGATGAGCTGCTTGATTATGTTGATTTGAGTCGAAGGTCTTTATAGAGAATGAAGAAATGAAAGTTTCTGTCAAAACGAACGACAATATCATAGCATAGAAGGTCATCTACAACTTTACGTAAGATTTTCTGCCAGTATTTTTTATTTGAATGCCCATAATGTTTCGAGCTCCCATCAAAACCTTCCAGAATTCCCATTTGAATTTGCAATGGTGCTGCCCTCGATTTCATTGAATTTGATTCAGGAAATAGGGGAAATGATAATTAAAAAACTAAATTGAATTGAAATTATTCTCGAAATAAAACGGTTGAGCTGCTGGAGTTTATTGATTTGAGTGTCAATGTTCTTTGTTCGGAATGAAGAAATGAAAGTTTCGGTCAAAAAGAACGACAACATCTCATCAGAGAAGGTCATGTACAACTTAACGTAAGATTTTCTGCCAGTCTTTTTCATTCAAATACCCATAATTTTTTCGAGCGCCCATGAAAACCCTTCCCGGATTCAAATGTGAATTGAGTTCGAAATCTTCGTCAGGAAACCAAGTCTGTGTTAAAATTAGCTCGGTGTTCATCGAATTCAAGTGTCCCACCTGAAATCTTCACCTATAAGTTTATAACTGTCAGAAAATTTTGAAACTCCCTCAATCTCTGTTTGGGCAGCTCAATTATCACGAAAGAGTCAAATGTAAGCATGCAAATAAAATAGAAAAAAGGGCAGAAAAGAAAGCTCTGGGCTCATGATACTTAAAACAAATGATCGAACGAGTTTCTTTTATAGTCCCAATGCCCCATTTCTTCGGCATAAAAAGAAACCGCAACCAATCAAACCAATTGTGCAATCTTTATTCGCTGAAACGAGTTTGTGGTTCTTTGAGATGAAATTTCACTCAACAGTGTTTTCCCTTCGAATGTAAACAGATTCTAAT
>CAJPEX010004190.1:0-19834 GCA_905338405.1 Notodromas monacha | reverse complement strand
AACTTTAATGGAGGGGACAAAATGAATGCCAAGAATCCATTCTTTCGCTGAAATTGAATTAATCCCCGGTACCCACATACGAGTAATCTTGTATTTTTATCTAATTCACTCATCATCTAATGATTTTCTGCGCTGAATTTACTCATCATCTGATTTTCTGCGCTGAATGTTCTTATCATCCGGTGATCTGTGCTGAAACTTACACCATGTGCTTGGATCTGTGCTCCTGAGTCACTCAGATGAAAATGTTCTTACACAATACAAAATATATGATTCTGCCAACTGTATTTTTGCATATGTAGGAAAGTCAATATCTTCTGTGCAGCAAGCTATCGAGAAAGAACTGCGTGAAAATATAAGGAGTCATTGCTTTAAAAGTGAGGAGTTCAAAGCTAAAAAGGAAATACATTAACTGCCAAGAACAAGAGTGAAACTGTCGAACATTTTTTGGGCGTCGTGAATCATCAATTAGAATTGCACCACGTGCAAGTTCGGCTCCAAGCGGAGAAACATTCCTTAAAACCGCATTAAAAACGTCGGAATTGAGTCATACACAGTGTAAAGATAAGAAGACATTGCCTCTAACTGAAGAATGATTCAACAGCAAACTGGCTGAACTCATTGAAGTCGAAGTGCTTTTCCATGTCGAAAATTGACATCTTCGAAATCACTGACGCTTTCAAAATTCAATCTGAAGAAGGTGTCACGACAATATTTATGAGTCATCGACTCGGAACAGTTTCATTTGCAAGAGAAAGCATATAAAATTAATTGATCAATGGTTCACAGATGACTCGCGAAAGAACTGCTTCAGAAGAAACAAACAAACAAAATCATTCATCAGCAGGATGAACCGATATTTTATCCCGAACGAAACTTTTGAGCGGCAAAACGCAACTCAAGCATCAAAAATTAAAAAAGCAACAGAAGTTTAATCTTTCATATCAGCATGTTACCAGACAGTTCCAAAACCGGGCCGGTTAATAACTTCATCGTGAGATCTTTTCATCAGTAGCAAAGAAGATACGATCAGCGATCATGAGTACTTCTTGTCGCGACTGAAAGATCAGCGAAAAGAGGGATGAGTACTTGGAAGTCCTGTCTCAGAAAAGCAAGAAGAAACAACCGAAAATCCTTTTTCCGTGAGGAAATGTTCCCGAAAATTGATGACGATCGATGAAATTCTCGCGAGAGCAAAAAGGAGAGCCAAGTAATCACTTCCATTAAAATAGTCGGCCTTGATTATTTCCCCTTCATAACAAAAATTGAACCTTTTCCCAGGAGATAGTTAAGAGGGGCACACAAATTATGGCAGTAATGGGCCCTCGGAGAATAGCCATCGTCTAACGACAACCTTGAAAAAAGAAGATAATAATTACATTGCGATTCCACAGATCAATCTTTTATCATACAGTAATAACTTCTCTCTTCGTGATCGTAGCGCGTTTTCGAAGTTTTTCAAATGATGGACAACAAACTAGTGAAACGAATACAGTAGTCTAAAAATCAGTACAGTACGAGGAAAATTACCTCGACTCGGATAGCATCTCGCTCATCCACTGAAACTCTGAACAACCTTCATGCTCAGCATCACAAGCACATAATTTTAAAAATCAGAACTTTTATTTTGGAATAGGCTTGTCAGATCTGGAAAATATTTGCGACGCCTCTTAAGGCATGGCTTTTCAAACCAAGGTACACTTACCACGGGAGTATTCGCGCACTTCCTACGAAGTACGCGAAATTTTCTTAGAGCCGAGTTTGACTTATTAAGGTGTTGTGGATTTCAGTCAATGTACAGGAATACAAGAGAGACCAATTTTTTTATGAAGCAAAACGTTTGGAGAAGCAGCTTCAGCAAAAAGAATATGTAACTCTTCGAACACCAGTGAAAGGAAATTTTAATTTCAGGTTCTCTATATACAGTACTTTCGTGAACTTTCGAAATATTCAGCATTTACTGTACGGTTATATCCAACCGATAACACTTGCGATGCCCTCTCAGTGGAAAGCAAAGAACTTCCATGTATTGAAACCGGTGCAATTCAGAAAAAAAATGGTTCAAAAGCCGGTCATTTCCGAGGGCGGCTTTTGTCGAGTTGTTGGTGACGAACCGCCGAACTGTTGACTTTTAATTATTTTTGAGTGAACAACTCAGCACACAACAAAGACGCAAGACGACTGCTCAAGAGCCCGTCCATGACCGGAAGACGATTGCGGAGAAACACGTTCCACGTACTCGGTCCCGTTCGTCGTGATCTCAGGCTGGTACGTAACGTCGACGGTGTAGCTCGAGCTTATCTCCTGCACCTCCGGCTCCCCACTAAGCCGAAAACGGGAAATACAGAGAGAGAAAAAATCAGTACTAATCCTGCATTCCAGTCACGGTTCCTCACGGCCCCACGATAACATCGCCATTTAAGCCCTTTCTTGCACTCCTCCGGCTCCCCACTAAGCCGAAAACGGGAAATACAGAGAGAGAGAGAAAAATCAGTACTAATCCTGCATTCCAGTCACGGTTCCTCACGGCCCCACGATAACATCGCCATTTAAGCCCTTTCTTGCACTGAGCACGACATGATAAGTCGGCATGCCCATTCTTCAAAAGCACATTACGAAGACCCGTCGTTGTCGTCGTCGTTGAGGATACGTCGAGCTGCTAATTTTTTTTCTTTTTCTTTTTTTAAATTCTATTATATTTTCCTGACAGACTATTTGCATTATTTTTTGTCACATCACACCGACCCATTTACTCGAATAACAATTTGTATTCCCTTCGCGCGTCCTCCACCTGTTCACTCGTTTCTCAGTCCCTTGAAAAAATGTGAAGTAAACAACCTCAAGAGACAACAATTTTAAAACCTGACTGTATTCCCTGCTTCTAGAAAATTCAACTCAAGAGTTCACGAAGAGGGTTCAACTGAATGACGCTTTTTAAATGATCAAAACGAAGCTGAAACGTCAATTAAGTATAAGTCGTATAACCGAGCCGTTGCTTCGCGGATTTTTTTCATTAGCTTCGAAATAACTCAGGCTTTTTGCATCAAGAAAGCAGTTTTAAATGACCATCAAAAATCCGAGTAATGGAGGTTTCTAGTCAAAGAAACAAGCGATTTCTTTCGCGGGAAAGAGAGATATAAATCACAGAAATCAGTAAATGGTTATATTCCGGGCTTTAAATTTAACTTTGAATCAGCTGACATGATGATGATGCTGAAATTGGAGTCAAGAGTTTGCTTTGCCGAACTAATCTTTCACTTCGTTTCAAAGAGCATAAAGTTAATTTTTTATTGGTTTTCTCTTTCCTGTGTCAAATAAAAAAAGAAATTGGTCAAAAGGCTTCCAGAAAATTCAAGTTGTGGAGAGCCTTCGAGTTAGCGCGGTCTTTGATTGATTGTTTTCAATGGAATTCAGAGGGAGACTTGAAAAAAATTTGGCATAGGGAGGTATTCGACTTATCGAGGTTCAACTACGCTTTCGTTCCAAGAGTGAGGCTTTTCAGCGCTATGCGGCAATGATAGCTCGTACGATCGTCTCGTATAACCCCCGCTTAATTCGGACGCAGTTTGAAGAATCGATGATCCAGCTCCTCGGGGATAAGCCAGAATGCTGAAGCAGTCAACCGGAGTTTCGCACGTTCAATCGCCAGAAATCGAGGTCAACACCTGATACGGAAATTACCACGCTTAAATTAATCACGAAACAACGCCCGTCAACTTTGGTAAGTATCAAGCGAGAATAACAATGAGAAGGAGGAACAAATTTCCGCTCGCAGGCTGATGCTTGACTCGAATCAGTACGTAGACGGCCTACACAAAAAAGAAAACAAAAAAGTCCCGTTTCTTCAACAGCGAGGCATAAAACCGATCTCGAACCCGCCAGGCTGTTCGGAAATTCAATAACCCTCCGGCTAGACTGCCCAACTTCAAACGTAACGCGTTCGAGTGAATTCAATTTGCGGCAACAGCTCCCGACGAAAAACTTTCCTTTCACGCAGATTATGCTCAACGTATCCCTGGTTGAAGTCGGGAAGGCATTTATGTTTAGGTAAAAAAAAAAGAAAAAAAAGAGGTGAATTCTAAAAAGAAAAGAGAATATGAAAATACAGTCATGGGGTCGGGAAATTGACGGGACGCCAAGCCTCGAAGATTATTCCGCAACGAAGTCTTTTTAAAGGGAAAATGCTTCCGCATTTATGCGAAAGACGCACTTTTTGCCCCTTAACGAATGCTATCAACTCTCCATGCAGTCTCATGTGCGGTCTTTATTCTGGATTCGACAATTACTGCACGATCAACATGCTTGAGAGAAAATTAAAATGAAGCCTTTCTTCATCCTCGGATGGTTTGTCGACTGTCTCTCGTTATGATCGGACTCTCGCATAAGAGAGACACATTTCAACTTACGTACTATACTAATTTCCTTGAGAAAACCAATTTAAGATCGCAGTACACCTTTCCAAACTTCCGGATTTGTTTTCAGCCTACGCAAGTTTTGTCGCTACCAAAATCGAAGTTCTGCCCGGAATCGCTCGAGTACTCGTACGGTTCGAAAAAATAACTACTGTACGTGAAAAGTGCTCGATTTACGCGATAACAAATCAGTGAATCTCAACGATAGAACATCATTCCGCCAAATTTTTCAAGCAAATATTTTGGTCTTCGAAAAATTATAAGAGAAAACAGGTCATTCAAATATCGAAAATCCATATTTTCGTTTGACAAAATAACAAGCAGGTTTTAACCAAGAGCTTAAAATACGAAAATCTTCCGAAGATTTCATCAATAATAATACTCTAATAAAAAATTGATAAATCGTTCAAATCTTGTTGCTGCCAACTCTTGTAGAAGAGCCGGTTAAGCAGGTTTTAACCAAGAGCTTAAAATACGAAAATCTTCCGAAGATTTCATCAATAATACTCTAATAAAAAATTGATAAATCGTTCAAATCTTGTTGCTGCCAACTCTTGTAGAAGAGCCGGTGGACACAGCGTTCGCGATCGAATTCCTGATTGTCACCAGAAGCAAATAGTGTACAATGAAGAAATCTGATTTAATTCTCACCGGTGATTCTTTCGAAATTAACCGTGACCATCCTTCTTAATTAACACGAATACTGTAATCTAAAATTCAGTTTCGCTCCTCCGACATTCACTTTTTGCATTATTAAATATTTCGTTCAGAATCTCAAGATTTTTGCTGTACAATATTTATTTCGAAAAGAATAATACACTAGATGTGGACTTCCGACAACGAAATTCCAGGGACTGAAAAAAAATTCGTTGTAGAGAGATTTGCTGTATATATTTCAAAAAGCATACCGTAGTACAGGTAGACTTCATCTACTTCGAAATTCGAGGGATCACGGAAACATTTGTCAAAGGGAGACCTTCCTTGAACATAACCCTAAAACTTGGGGAGAGGACCCCACGGGACCGAAAACAAAAATCGTTACACAGAGAATATCATTATAGACAAGATCATTCTTGAGGTAGTCCACCAGTATATTCAAGGCAGAACGGAAGATTCGGAGTTTTATTCCAGCCTCACAGAGCTCCGAAAAATAACGAATCATATCAATCCTAATGTCTCAAACCAGTAAAAAAAAAACGGCGCTTCAACGTGGTCAAGTAAAACTCAATCCCACGATTCCAACATCTGCGAATAAATTCTCATCGCGGTAGGCGTATCACCATCCGCTTTCAAAATGTCCGTAACTGATCGAAACCCCGTAGAAAATATAAATACAGCATACTGTATATAAAATGTACTAAAATTATATGGCGGAAGCCCACTTTCTAAAGCTCCTACGGACCACCGTTACCACACGAGCAAATGCTCCCGACGGTAAAACCATTATTTCTCGAATCATTACAGATAACTCGCTGAAGGGGGGGGGGGGGTAATGGGAGAGCGGCAATCAGACCATGCCAATAGATACGAACGCCATCAATTAACTTTCTCTACGCATCAAACCCTATCCCATCCAACTGCGCCCCACATCACCAACTCTGCGAGTCGGCGACGACAGAACGATCGACTGACCGGTAGATGGATTGATTTGATTACTTGATTCACTACCGAGTTTCGATAGGAATCGGGACAATTATGCTCACTAATATTTTTTTTTTTTTTTTCAACGGCTGAATCGTCGCGCATGTTGAATCAAAACTTTTAGGGCCCTCTTTCCGGTGAAAAACCTCATCCGCAGAAGACGACGTTAAAATACATAAATGCTCCCGACGGTAAAACCATTATTTCTCGAATCATTACAGATAACTCGCTGAAGGGGGGGGGGGGGGTAATGGGAGAGCGGCAATCAGACCATGCCAATAGATACGAACGCCATCAATTAACTTTCTCTACGCATCAAACCCTATCCCATCCAACTGCGCCCCACATCACCAACTCTGCAAGTCGGCGACGACAAAACGATCGACTGACCGGTAGATGGATTGATTTGATTGCTTGATTCACTACCGAGTTTCGATAGGAATCGGGACAATTATGCTCACTAATATTGTTTTTTTTTTCAACGGCTGAATCGTCGCGCATGTTGAATCAAAACTTTTAGGGCCCTCTTTCCGGTGAAAAACCTCATCCGCAGAAGACGACGTTAAAATACACGATCACCAGTAACCATGCTGGAAATTACATGAACAAGAAGCGAGCTTTTTGATGAGCTAAATCTGGCCATCCTCATAACGCGTTCATTGAATTTTTGATTCCTTACTATCTGATTATGTGAGGCCTCAGCAGCGAAGCTTTTCAGCGGAACATACGAAAGCGAAAATACAAAAACTGTGCTAAATACATGCACGCTTGCGAACTGTTAACATCAGGGTTATGAAAACGAAAGTCTCCCATGATCGAGACTTCCCCCGATCAAGAATGAATTAATTATCATGAAAATGGGTCTTAAATTCACGAGCAAATTTATTCTTCGCGGCAGTACAAACATTACGTGTGTCTTATAATCGTTTGCGCCTCACGCATGGTAAACCGTGCAACACTCACCTCTTTCCCCGGTTCACCTCGACATCCATATTCGCGCGTAACAACGAATTTCACGGGAATAAAAAAATAAATACAACTCAGGCGAAACTGATTACACGTTGATGCTGGAGGGAAAAACAATGCGAAAAGGTACTACTGAAATCCCTTTTCGTACTCGACCGGTGCCAATCGAATCGAAACTCAAGCATTGATCCGCCTCCGAAATTCGCATTGAAAGAGAGGCGAGCCGATGAATCGACCCGTTTCTTATCGGCGGAAGTGTCACACAGTTTTTCCTCTGTCTCTCATGCACTCTCTCACTCAGTCTCTACACACTTTGGCCGCGAACAGAGATCAACACGTTTCGGTACCCGCAAACAAACGACCGAGACGGACAAACAGGAAATTTTGACTATTCTTCTTACTTCGATGCTCTCGTCCCGTGTGTGTGTTCCACAAACGAAGAAAAAAAAAGGACGCAATACAAACGTCCAGAATCCTAAGAGCCTTTCCGAGTTCGTGACCCTCGCTTTGAATCCAATATTGAAGTTGGTCAGAAAACGCTTTCACGCCATCGTCGCGGGTTTCTTCCATTACGCACACGCAGGACAGACATTGAAATGCAAAAACCTATCGGGGATCGTGACGACAATAGAAAGCCTCACTTCGAATACACAATCAAGAGCCATTCCGCTGGAAACGTATTTCTTCACAGTACAGTACTATAAAATATACCTGCGTTCCCAGTACATATTATCGAGAGAGAGAGAGAAAAAAAATTTTACACTGTGATCCGTAAGTTATCGGACGATTTGGACCCATAAAAACAAGAATAAATTTACACATTTCGAGTCTTGAACACAAGTTAATCATGAGACTTCCAACCAAAGAAAGCATGAAAAGAAAATACTTCAAGTATCCGGCGCCTCGGAGGAAAAAGAACATTTAGCCTTCTCGGGGAGATCCACAGGGTTATCCACCAGGTACAGCATTCCAAAAGTTCGTCAATAGACAAAAGAGGAAAAAATTTCCTCAACATGCCACAAAATTTCTTGAAATTCGACTGGAAATTATTATTTTTCAGAGAATGCCACATTTCCTCGAATGTCCCAGGTATCAGCGCCGAATCCCAGTCCAGAACGCAAATAACAAAAAAAAACCAAGCTCGTCTGTATGATGTTTTTCGATCACTTCTCCATTAATTTCCGAAAAGTCAATGTTTTTGTTGGTCTGTTCTCCTGAAGTTAAAAATGAACTTTATGAAAAACCTCCCGAGTGACGCATCTCTTTTCACTCGCCGACATCTTCAAGGGAAGAAATCTCATCGGAAGAGAACTTCACCTGGACGATGCCCGGTGTCCCTAAGGAAAAGTCAAATACGGTGGTTTTTTCAAAGTCTTACGTTGACACGGCGAGTAAAGGATGGACTTCTGCCGAAGTTTGACTTCGAGAGGACGATTTCCGGGGGACTATTTATCTTCTTTCCTTTTACGAATGAGCAAGCGAAACTAAAAACATATAACAAATAAACATCTCAATTCGAGGAAAGGGGAGAAAAATTAGAAGAAAATATACTTCTTATACTGCACATAATGCTCCTCCGAGATTTATTCAAGACTGCTCGAGATATTCTAGCGAGAGGGAAGAAAAACTCCACATTCAAAATAAATATAACAGCTGGGGAGAAAGTTTTTGACGGTGAAAAATAATTTCGGCAGAGTACTGTTGATCAGAACTTTCTCGAAAGAACGAGAATCATTGCAGGGGATTCAATGGAAAAACCGTTCGCAGAAAACCATCAAAAAGTTCCCGGCACAAATAAGATCACGAGTCAAATCCACAGCGAGGATTTGACGAATTATTCAGGAACAACTTGAATTTAGCCTGCCAAATATCGACCCTCATTTCTCACAGATTCGCAGTTCTCAATGGCAGCAAAAAATACACGAGTTCGGTGATGACCCAACCGACAGGCTCGTGAACTCGAGGGTGTGGAGGTGCATTTATTTATCGTAAATAGGTAAATGACGTCCATTTTGCGGCACCAACACCTTTTTGAACCCTTTGATATCGGCTAGTCATTCAAAATTTGTGTTTGTGCGAGAAAATAAAGAAAGAATGACCGTCTTCGAAACTGGGTCGCTGTGATGGAAGTCCAGACTTCGATAAGCTTCAGGATATCCGTTAAAAAAATACGTAAAAGAAGGTGGCGAATCATTTACCATATGAAAGTACTACACTAAGGTAGAAGACAATTCGAATTCTTGACTAACAATTCTCAACGCAGGATTTAAAAAATTATCATTTTGAAAAAGATCTCGTGAGGTAGAGCTCCATAGCAATCTGATAATCTTCCCAAGCAATGCAAGGATTCGGTTTAGTCATCCCCACAAGGGTTTTTATTTTTTCTTGGAGTAAGACAGAAGCGCTTTTTTGATTAAGGTAGTGTAATCTGATACGCAACAAACCGTATGTTACATCGATAACCAACCTTATTATTTTTTTTTTTACAAAATGGAAGGGTGGAGCGTCCTAATTTTCAGCAAAAATACACTTCAACCTTTCTAGTTTCCTTCTTTTAAATACAATTTACGCACACGCCGCACAGAAAATCGAACGCGAAGTGTGAACGACGATGAACTATTCCAAACCATCAAAATAGATGGCCTCAGTAACTTCAAAAAAAAAAATCCCGCTCTTTCGACGCTTCTCACACTAATCATGCTTCGTCGTAAATCCACTGATTTCACTCCTCCGGTTCCCAACTGATCCGTAATCCTGCTCATTCCGCTTCGGAATAGTCTTCAACGAACAGCCTCTCAGATCTATCAGCCCGCCCTAAATCATTTCCAACTCTATTTCCCCAGTGCAATCCCAGAATTTTCATCACCGCAATAACTTCGAACTGATAAACCTGACGACATTATCACAGAGCCATGAAAATGAACGAAGATGGAATACTCACTGATAGGGGGCCATGTCCACCCCGCGGTCGTGCAGCACCCGCCTGGAAAATCAAGAGAAAATCTTGACATCTCCTTCATCGAAAAGCGGCAGACGTGCAACGAGATTAAAAACGGCAGCAAGCAAGCAAAAGAACGGGAACAAAATAAAATAAAAAATCATGCGCCAAAGAATGGAGTAATAGTCAGAAAAGAAGAGAACTCGATCCTCCCCATCATTTTCTTCCCCCATCAACGAAATCACTCGCCTAAGAAACGCAGGGAATGTGCAGTTACAACTAATCTTCAAATAAAATAAAAACCGGAAAAACGCTGCTTCCTAGCTTCGAAAAAAATGTGTGCTCGTACGACCACGCTTGTGAGTGCAAAAAAACCTGATTAATCCCAGGAATGATGCTAAAAAAAAGTTCTATTTTTTGTGGTTATGTCTGGGAATCGCCAGGCACTCACTCATCTCGGAATCCGCTGTAGTCTCAGTGCACAAACCACGACAAAATTCTCCGACACAGCGAGCGAACACGAACACTTTTCCACTTATTCTCTCGTCTTCCTCCAGCGTTTCGTGAGGCGAGGAATCACAGCCTAAGCCCGCGGAAGAAGATACAGGAAAAAGATGGAGCGTCCGTCACCACACAAGAAGGCCTTCCTTCACAATCCCCGCTCTTCATACGAAAGAAAAAAAGCATGCAATTTCCCGTTTTCCCCGAACAGAGGAACGATTCCGTATTTCAGTCAACAACCCCCGCAGATGCAGCCTAGCAAAAATAACACATGCAGACATTCGTCATGTTCTCATGGAATAAATCACTGAGCATGGTGTCGATCAATATTGAGAAGTAACACAGACGAAAATGACATTGTGAACGTAACATGAACGGTCATATTGCAAGGAAAACTCATTTTGCTGCAGAAGGTAAGTGTTATTTCGTTGAGTAATGAGATTCCTCGAAAAATCTAGCCGCGTTTCCGTTGCTCCTCCGTAGACGGGACAGAAACATTGCAAGAGCAGCCCGTTTCACAAAAATTTCATTTTTTCACCGAACGTATACTGTTCAAATATTCAAATCGGACGACATATCACAGCAGAATTAAATTTTCGGCCGCCGATTTTGATGGTTATTAGAGCCTTCAAACATTCATTTGCCGTAATTGACATCGAAAATGATGGTAAGTTTACGAAGAGAGCGAGAGATTTAGCCATCTGATGAAATTTGTAGGGATACGCATTTTTGCTTCATTTCATCATCTGCATTCAAGAAAACAATTTCGTAAATCAAATTTTCCACCTGTCATTTTCGTTCATACATATGCCGTCCTCACTTTTGCGTTCCTAAAAAAATTAGCTTCAAACTTATCCTGCTGTCTGTACATTACTTGAGGGATTTCAACTTCAGGCTGTTGGGAATTTCGCTTGATATTGTATTTTAAACCAAAATCTTATCGGGGCTTGTTTTTGTTGCCCGTTCTTTCAATGAAAGCACCTCTCTTACGCACAGAATACATTCAAAAAGTATATTTCAGCGACCGTTTCACGCTGATTTCATGCGGTCTCGTTTGACTGGACCAGACAGCTGGTTAAAACGGGTAGTTTAATTGAACTAATCAAAATTTGAATGATTTTTATTCGAAGAAACTATGAAAAATAAGGTCGTGTCATCAGCACACCCCATTTTCAGCAGCACAGCGGGGGCCGACTCAGAACGAAAAAGGGAATCGTTCCCCCCAGAACCATTAATAGGCATCACCGTCACCACCACCACCACAAGAAAGCACCACAAGGGTCCGTCACACAAGTCACCTTTCCGTCGTGACGACTCGCTCGGTGTCACGCGACGTTTCAGACTGGATCCTACGAGTGTCGATCACCCTGTTGACGAAAACGTGCCCCGTCGAAATGGGTTATTTTTCTTCCACCTCGAACGCAGGCAATGTGCAATTATATACAATGCGCATCGGCTCGGTAATCGAACAAAAAAAAAGGCAATATATAGTCGCAAGGAAAATTCGCCGTGGGAAAATTATTCGAGCGATTCGTCCCGATCAATCGTGGCGATGAATCTCGCAAATCAACGTTGACGCAGGAATCGGGAACTTCTCGGAACTTTTGCCTCATTAACATGCTTACGCAAAATACGACGCTCAACACATAGGACTCTGAAACCCGGCATACAGGGTGATTCACGAAGTGGTTCGCCCCGCAAAAAAGCGAATATTTCTAGGACTGACAAATGAATAATCATGAAATGTGCGTCGAGGAAAAGTGGGACAATGTAAAAGCAGAAGATAAGATGGCATAATTCAAACAGCGCTCAAGAAAGGAAATCATCTTCATTGACTTTTTTTCCTCAAACTAAAACTGATCGCTGATATCTGTAAAATGAGAGAAAACTACAGTACTGCGTTCAATCGAAATTTAAATTAAGCAAAAACTTGCATATAAAAATCTTGTGACGAGTTATTTTTCAAGTCCTCTTAGATTCGCATGAAAGGAGCATGGCTGCCTTTGAATGCAGTGCCAATTCAAAATTCGATTAAAAGAACCCTACCACAGTTCTACGTTCACGGACACACGTTTCGATATTCTAACTTCTGGTGGAAGGAGTTTGCCAAGTGCCAACTTGAAACTTGAATACAGTATGGAATCGGAGAGTTCCTTTTATTCTGACAAAATTACATGGATTTTAAATTTGCCACGGAAATTCTGTTTTCGAGTTGAAAAATTTTCTTTCAAATTCCAGCAAATGCGGAAGTCGAATTTTCAAGGCAACACTTTTTGTTTTAGACGGACAGGCAGATTACGGTGATTGTGGCATCTCCAAGCAAATGATTAATTTTATTCATTTGTTTTTTGGTCTAGTATCTGATGAATTACCTCGAAATATTGCTGGGAAGTCAAAAAAGTCCCCCTTGCCTTTCCCAGGTGTAAAATACCAGGTTCTGTTGAGATTAGACGACACAGAGGGGGAGATTGCGGGGATTGTGGAATTTTCAAGCAAATGAACCATTTTATTCATTTGTTTTTTATTTATTAATGACTAATGAATCACATCTAGATTAACTTGAGAAGTCAAAAAGTTTTTCCCAGGTCTAGAATACCATGCGTTTTTTAAAGATGCGGATTTGTTTCGTTTATCACACTGTTCCACCTTCCAATGACGCAGATTTCGTAACTACGTGGTCATACCTCATAATTCGCAAAAATGCATTACAGTATTTCCGTCAACATTTACGCGGGGACTATGAGCACGTGGATCACCCCGTAGCTTTCCAACTCAGAAGAACTCGGCAACGAAAGCGAGTGAACTTCGAATCTAAGTTTGCAGACGAAAGCTTTATCCGGTAAGCTATGTGAACTGAAAATACTTGTGTGACGGGGGATACGAACAGGAAAAAAACCACTGCGGCCGGTTCGCAGTCAACTTGACGGGAGAAGATAGATCACACCGGTCCTGATTGACCGACCCGAGTTCCTTCGCTCTTCGGGAAGCGCGAGAAAAAGAATTAACCTCAGTTTCCCGATCGATCAAATTTCGAGACGCTGAAACGTCGAACGAATTTTCCCCAACGGTCGAAAGTTCCCCGACGTAACACACCACAAGAGGATCTTTCCCGAAGTCAAGACGCCAGTTTCTATTTCAGGATTCAACGATCAAATCGCGCTGCTTTCTATTCAATTCCGATATAAATTTCTAATCATTCTCCGAGATTCAAATTTAACCGTTCGATATTTCATCGTTAAATCGTGAGAACATCTCGAAAGCTGAATTGCGTTCAATAATTTCCCTTTCGATAATCGAAATTTAATTCCTACATTTACGACAGTTGGTTCGTAAGTTCCAACGGTTTCTTTCCTGTGAAATGAGTTGCAAACGAATATTGTACTGTTATTGCTTTAGGCTTCAGAGAAATGTTTATTCATTTTCACCGTTTCACAAATTTACGCTGATCCAAGCGGAGAATAATAAAAAACCAGACTTGAAGGTGAATTTTATCACTAACGGCATACAATGTTACTTTCAAGAGTTTCAACGCTAGCGTGTTTCAAAAAAAAAGTTCCTTGCAGCCTCAATACTCTCAAGTCTAAAAAATGTCAATTAAATTTTCAAATTTCAATGGCGATGTCTCAAATCTGACAATATATTTCATCAATAGAAGTCCGTTCCTTTAGAAGTTTACAATAGTACAGTTTATCCTTATTTTACTAATATCCATTAAATATTCATAGGAAGACAGGATTTAGTTAATTTTAAGCTGTTATTGGAGGAGATCGTCAGCAAATTATCAGATAATCCATGCCTCATTCCTGATCCCACATTGGTTCGGAGAATTCTGAAACGGAAATTCGGGCACTCAAGAAACTTTGATTCGTAGTACTGAAGCGTGGTGAAACCGCACTCATCGAAAAAAATTTACAACATGAAAATTTTTTATAATTTATTGTTGCATAGAATTTTTATTTCTCAGAAATATGAAGACTGGTGGCAATTTAAGTATAAATGAACAGACGGGTGACGACGAGATAATGTCACCCGAGATTCAGTAGCTCCAAAGCCTCTAAACGAGTACCTCCATTATCACCATCATCATCATCATCATGTTTCCCTGACGCCAAGACTTTCGGAAAGACCCCCGTGTTTACTCCGCAATAGCGAGCCCAGTTAGTATCAATAAATCAACCCCTGCCGGTAAGCCGTGGATTAAACACAGTCGACAGGCTCAGACAACAACAAAAAATCGAGTGTAGCAAAAATCCGACAATGCGTACAGGCACGAGTCGACAAGCTGGCTGCTCGTCATGTTCAGGTCGCCGATGCTCAGACTGCTAAGCTGCTCTCCGTTCATCAACCCGTTCTCCGAGTCCCCGCCCTGAAAAACGTGAGATGAAAAGAAAAAAATGAACAATGAGAAGAGAGATAAAAATAAGAAAACGGTCAGACTCGAACAGGAGACTTTCGGAAGCGGTGCTGGGGAATTGATCGCCCCGAGATGCAAGGAGCAACGACCTCTTCCACCATCCTCTCTCTCTCCCTCTCCGCCTCTCGTTCGCTTGCTTCGCATCACGCCTCGCGTCACACGCAACAGGTGGAATGGCAATGAAGCGAGCGAGAGAAACGTGCATAAAAATCTAGGAATATACTGTACATCCCGATGCTTTCACAGCCCACCTCAAGACACCCCATCAACACACGAGAAAGAAAAGAAAACCCAACCGGAGTCAGCAATACAGACAAAAAAAATAAACTGAGTTTTCAACAACAATGAAAACCATCTGGTTCCCTTATTCTTCTCTCATTTCAGCATATCTGGACCACAGAGAAAAAAACTGTACGAGTACAACTAGGGAAGGAAAGCTGCATTTCGCGAACATGAAAAAAAATCGCCATTCTCAATCGCTTACAATTTGCACGAAAGATCTCCAAAAAATATTCCTTCGAACCAAAAAGCATCACTCGGAAGAGAAAATTTTGGCTTCGTTGGCCATTTCTGGAGCATTCGAAAACCAGCGAATCTTGAGCAACTTTCAAAAAGACATTCGGCGTTTCTTTTTCGTTCGTTTAAAATGAGCGCCTCAAAAAATTAAGGCATCTGGCTTCCGCGTTAAAAATTATCCTTAATTCTAGATATGATTTGAACCAACTTTCATTAGACATCCTGTTAAATATTTATTTGCAATGCTTCGGGAGATATCGGTGAACGTTCAATATTCAAAAAATTATACAATTCACGATTTAATCTGAAGAAACTTTCACTGGACATTTTTTACTCTGATACTTTCCATTCTTCGCAAGATTGCACGGATATTCTTTCCTTCGCTACCGTGCAGCTGAAAATTAATGTCGGGAAGTCCGAAACACTTCTGGGCTGTACACTAATAATACTGTACTGTACTGTAATCGTAAAAGCAGTGTAAAGCATGACACAGGCAGAAAGTATTGTTTTTTTTCTTTCTACATGCACTTATCCTTTAAAATGTTTTTTCTCTCTCCTTCTGTCTATCTCTCCGGCTCGACCGGCCGATTCTTCGGAAGCACGCTACGGTCACGCAACCTCGAAATGCATTACGTCAATTGCGAATTCTAAGGCTCCGAAGAGCGCCATGCCCATTGCCGTTTAACACGCCTTGACTCGAAGCGGAGAGGGAGAGAAACCAAAAGTCACGCCCGTTCGTCGGTGCAAATGGCATCGACAATTGGTTATAAAAATCCTGCCCGGGTCGAAGACCTCGGACCAAACAACGGCAGCCGAAAGACGTAAGCTCAAGCTTTAAAGCTACGCACGGAAAATCGGATTGAATAACCCGGGCCTATTAACTCTGGTTCTCTTCACGGTGCTTCACGTGAAACGCTCCGAAATTGTATTCCAGCACGATCCATAGCAAGAATAAAAAATAGATAAGATATCAGAAGTTTTCGCGTAGTCCAGCGAAATTAAAAAACTACAAGAATGTGCAAGAATATGAAGAAAAATTGTCAGGGTGCGATTTTTAACGCAATTTTTCTTTTATTGCACTGTTCACTCATGAACTGAGCAATACAGCCTCTTCACTTCAGAACTAGGCATTGTAAAAGACTATTCTCTCGATCTACTGCTCATTTTCTACAACAAACACGAATATTTAGTCTCATTTTGTAACGGAATTATTTGATTCCCTCAATTTGTTTACTGTTCGCAACAGTCTTGCTAAAGAAAAAAGCTCCCACCACAAAATTGAGCAGCATTTAAGCATATGTTGAGCAGATTTCGTTTAAACTGATTGCTTCAACCGGTCATGGTACAGTTGAATCTCTTAAAACAAATCTCGCCATAACCAATCCATCCCAACGAATTCAGTTTCTAGGTACTTGTCCGAAAGCCAGAATGAAACTAGAATTTCTTCATGGAGAATTTGTCTTCGCTGTTGCACTAGCAAGTGAAGAAAGCTTTGGGCTTTCTTACTTGTCCCCATGGATTCTTTGTGACGAGATTACACGGCATACAAACGTTGGTATTTTTTAGACTACACCTCAGTACAGATTTGACAATTTGTAAATGTCATCCCCAGCATTTTCGCTATTATTCAAAAGATAATACAGTACAGTACTTCGAAAAACATTAAGAACATTTTACACAAACAACGTCGAAACTTGAGCATTCATTAAAACCCCCTCTTCTAATTTGTTAGAAGAGGCTAAAACCTGAAGACGACCTGAAGGCTAAAAAAAAGTGGACGAACAGGATCTTTTGGCCTACATGTACATGAAGAACTGTTCAAAATTTTAAATTTCTCAGAATACATTTTTCAGCTTCTGATGCCTTCAGTAAGTGGGATAAAAATATTTTGCCAGCAAAAAAATTCTTCCGACCTGAAGGCTAAAAAAACTGGACGAACATGATCTTTTGGCCTACATATACATGAAGAACTGCTGAATAAATGAACAATATATACATCGCACAAGCTTCATTAATACGGACACGAGTAGGGAGCTTTCGAAAGATAAAAATATTCACCATGAACGGGTGGGCAAAACATTTTGAAAAAAAATACGGAGCTCTTAAAAAAAAGGACCTGCGAAATATGCTAAACGTTCCGTTTTATAACTTTCCGACGCACATTCGATACGAGCACACGCCTACGAACTTCCGCATCGAATATGCAATACCTGCCGGGGGTGAGAATTTCATCAACAGGGTTCACGTATCCCAAAGTTCATTAAACTCCACAAGCTCAAAAGCCATAGACGTTAAGACTGAACCCCTGAAATAATACCGGTAACCCTTCATATCGTCGATAATGACGAAAGTGACGACGAGAGGAAGGCAGCTGAACAGGAACGGACGAAAGAAATTGACGAAGCGTTCCCCGAAGTTCAATGCGATCGGAAGACACATTGCCAACTCATCATAGAAAATGATTACTGACTTCTAATAAAATATTGCAGCCCATTCCGCACAAAACGATGCACGAATTCATTTGAGGATCTATTTATACTTCGGGAGAGTGGGAGCGATCATTTTCAAAACTTCCCCGGGGATCTGACAAATAACAGAAGACAGAAGACAAATATCAACTGAGGTAGAGTTTCACACATCAAGACTGCTGCTACGTTCCTTTGGTTATACAGTACTTGGAGGAAATTATTAATACAGTACATTTTTTTTAAATAAAGCTCACAACAAATGGAATACTGTATTTGCATCCAAATCACCATGTAAATGCATCAGCGAAGTTTTAAAACGAATGACGACGAAAATCGACTACAGCATTGCAAAATGACGGACGCATGGTCTTTTTCATTATTCCTAATTTACCATCTACAGTGATTTTAAACTATCTCTGATCAACCTAACCTTTATATGCTTCTAATGGGAAAACTTTAAAAAATAAAAAGCTACAGTATTTTAAAATCGTACAGCACGCTTCACCCGACTTTTTTTTAAACCTGATGTCGACTCGCAGAACTTTTGAGAAAACCATCGTATCTTAGCTTAAACCCGACCGAACCTGCGTCCGCAAAGCAGCGAGAGAGGCCTATACGATCCGGAACAAGGAAAAAAGCCGATGCAGTATCACGTGTCATCGAAATGCACAAGCCCCGCAGCCGTATCAAGTTTGCGTTTAGAAATTCAAAAAACTTGTTTCCCAGTACTGTACTGTATATATTCTCGGCGACAAAAATACGTTCCACGAACTCGCAGCGTTCTCTACTCACTCGACACCCATCGGGAGCCTTGATTGTCTCGTGGAAATAGCTTCTAGTTCCCGACGTTGTCGTCACGCAAAGGACGACAAAGCTACGGCCTTTCATGGTGTCGCTGTCAAGCAGCGGCATTTAATTCACAAAGCCTCGTAATTCTCCCGTTTAAGGAGTACCGTATACAGTATTAATACACAGGATGCTATGTTTTTTTCCTTTCCCAGGCAATGACCATGCCATGTCGACATAATCAAGTGAAATCCGAAAATTATTCTTTTGCCTCACACGAGTTCCCAGAGACCGTTCAAATCTACTCATCATAATTTACCGCGGCACTTCTGAAAATTAGGCTCAATCACTTCAGAAAAGTTATCAACCTGAAATCCACGGGAAAAGAGAACTGTCCAGCGGTCCAAGAAATTAAAAGACAGATTTTTGACCAATGATTTCCACGCCCTGAACCTGAGATATGCTGTATTTCTTGAATTAACCTTCCAAAATTGATCAATTTCCTTTTTGGCTGCATTCAGCGTACAATCACTGAAAAAGTAAGTATTTAATAAGTTGTCCAACGCTTCATTCGAGATCATTAAAAAAACTATCAATTCTTCAGAGGTTGAAATATTTTTCCACATAGCAGTTGTGATTCCAACAATTACCTGGACTCCAGAAAGCCACATTGTACTTCATTGTTTCTATATAAAAAAAGCATTTTCAACCAGCGTGATCCGAGGAAAAACAATAAGTTCCATTTACTTGCACATAACTTCATGATGAAGTTTCACGTAACTCACTAATACG
Source organism: Notodromas monacha (assembly GCA_905338405.1). Taxonomy (NCBI): domain Eukaryota; kingdom Metazoa; phylum Arthropoda; class Ostracoda; order Podocopida; family Cyprididae; genus Notodromas; species Notodromas monacha. Next base: position 400 of record CAJPEX010004190.1, on the reverse strand, counting down.
ACACAATGTGATAAAAATAAACTTGAGCAAGAACATTTCTGCAACTTGATCAAAGATCAACGCAAAACCTTTCTCCGAGGAGTAATTTTCATTATTAACGAAAATACGGACACTAATTCTCATTTAGTGAGTCGGCAAAACGTGCGTAACGCGAAGAATCATTTGATAAGTCAAAAGAAACACTTCACTAAACAAAACGCTCCGAGTCTTTCGGTAAACCTTCAGGGCATTCAACAATACATTCCCGGCGTGAATTTCATGTTGCACGGCTAGTAATACGCAGAAAGCAATTATCCGGCATTTGAAGAACAGAAGAAGTAATCTGATGAGAGAAATAACCAGCCTCGACTTGACAGCCCAACAATTCACGACGTTCATCGTGAGAACGCATCGGGGACTT
>CAJPEX010004189.1:0-23484 GCA_905338405.1 Notodromas monacha | reverse complement strand
TGCCCCATTGTCAATCCATTCTGAATGCATTCACCAATGCCACTGAAAATGGCTTGCCATTGTCAACGCATTGTCATGGGGTTCTGCAATGTCAATAAAAACGGCCTCACCCCAATTTTCTAAATTACATTTTTAATATGCATTGCCAATGCACTGGCAACACCAATTCCAAAATGCCCTTTCTCACAATCAACCCTCTTACGGTAACGGTTGCGGAACAGTAACGTAAGTGGGTTACAGTTATTTCGTTTCCCGCAACCGTCGTCAGTCGGGGTAAGTCTGTTACCGTGACGTTGCCGCAACGGTTACGGTTATAGAAAATGGTCCCCAGCCCAGCGCCCCCATTCTTTGCTGGGTAAGGCTTGCGACAAATGTACTGTACTCTTAACCATTATTTTTATGTCTTTTTTATCTCCATTATTGGATTACCACTTCATAATTTTGGATTCTACTTCCGTATCAGTCTCGCACAAAAAAACCAATTTCTCAGATCCTATTGAAGAAGGGTATATGGGTTTATTGAAGGTTGGGTCCTTCTTCTTTCTTTCCAAATTTATAAAGAAGGAGAACAGAGAAGAGTCAAAGGAATAACGTTCCAATTAAACACTGGACATATTATGTCAGTTGGGAGCCAATTGAAGGAAGAAGGTACTGTTCAAGTGAGTTCTGAACCCTCACCTTCGCATTAGGGAAATGGCAGCTGAAAAAGATGAGGTTCAAACAAATATAAATGATTTGATGGTGTCGAAAATTTAGATGAGGGGTGTTTAGAAACACGAGATTTGCTAGGAATCGGCAAAAGACCAATAATCCTGAAGGAATCTCGTGGGACGAGGAATGACCTCGAGTTCCCATGATCTTCCTCCCAAAAACGCGTCCTCTAAATTTGCTACGCTAAAAAGACCTTGCAATCCAAGGATATTCCCCAAATAAATTCAAAGGATTACTTTCCGGAAAAAACAGTATATAAGCAAAGAGATTTCCCATAAAAAACACAGTCCAGTTCAGACCTCGCGATAGTCCGACAAATTTGCGTTTGGGTTTTCGTTGCATTTGCGTTGCGTTTGCGTTTGCGTTTGCTTTTGCAGTTGTTTTATCATCTCCTTTGGAAATTTAAGATATTAGCAGATATTCTTGCTTTCTCTGAAAATATACCAATTTAAACTAGGACGCTGGTCCCGGCCGCAGCCCGGCTGATTATCTGGTTTTATTTACAATCCTTTCGTTTCGATTCATACTTGTTATAAATTCCTCGATCCTTCTTCTTTCATCGGAAGGAAAATCCTAATTTTCTTTCCTTGTCTGAAAGCAGTGTAAAAATTCTCTTTCTGACAACAAGGATGGAAAGGGATCCTCTTTCTCAAAATTCGGCAACTTTTGAGCAATGCAAGTTTTTTATTCAGTAGCGAGGAAACAATAAAACGATTGATTTTCAACAAAATCGAGCCTTTAAAGTTGTGGTTTATAAATAACGTTGTTTAGAACTTGAAGTAGACGACACCGTGTTGTGAGTTCCTTGTTACTTGGTTCTTTGGGAGTCGTGTTTTTTAAGACCACTAAAGTATTTTTTTTTCTTGAATTTATGAAAAAGCGAGTCAATGAGGGTAAGAAACAAAAGATCCACTGACTTTGGTGGAAGATATAAAGCTCTTTCTCATCCCCAATTTTCTCAAATTTTTTTTGACTCACATACTTTCAACATCCGCCTCGTGTAATCCTGGTGATGAAAACAACAGGCTTGCGAAGAAATCCCAGAAAAATTTGAAAACGGGATCGTTTTCAAGGATCCGATCTTCAAAACAGAAATTTTCTTGAATTCTTTAAGGGACAGAGTTCCGGGTGCAGATCAAAATTTTCCCAGTTTTTCAATAATCCCTGAAAATGAGAGCATAAATCCTTCCTGAAAATTATTAATGTGAATATTCTGTATTTGCACTTTTTGCAGACTAAAATAAGTGATTACTTTTGCGTGACATGGCATCTGCAATGGAATTTTTAACAAAAAAGAATAATAACTCCAATTTTAAAAATTTTACATGACATCCATCGAACATCCAATCACCTAAGTTTTTAAATTTAATTTAATCATGGTTTTCAACGAATCTTCTTTTCATTGGCACACTTTCTTTAGAATCTATATGAAGACTGGAAATCACTGAATAATTTTCAAGTATTTTCATTTTTGGCATAGCTGTAAAAATTGCTATCAAACCTGTGAAATATGAGTAATACGGATGAAAATAAAATACTGTAGCCGCATTTTTTCTCTGATCCGGTGCATTCAAAAAATTTGGAAAACCTTATTTTGGGGTTTCAATTGCTTTTTTACGCTGAAATATACAACCTTCTTTTTCTGAACTTTAACCCATGGGTGGCAGTGGTTTCTTTTGCATTGCTTGTCATTGCTGGAATTTTTTTGCAGCTTCTGCTTTTCGGTTTGAACAAAGTTCACCGAAATGCAGCTTTAATTGGCTGCGTAGCTGAAGTCAGGAAACATTCCCCAAAAAGAAAGCCATTGTTCTGATGATCCCCAATACTAATCCTATGGCAGAAATGCATAAAAATGCCACCCAACAGCAATTTTTTTTCCTGCAGGAATGCAAAAAAAATTCCAGATTATTCCTGACTTTGGCTCTTTTAATTATTTTTGTTTCCAAATTTTTTCTACTCCTCATGGCACAAAATTTTGCTGATAAATCCCGGCACTGCTACCCAAGGGTTATTTGGCGACATTTTATCCTCGGGGGCTGAACTTTATCATCAAACATTTCGAGGTTTATACATGTCGAAAATTAAAAAAAAATTAAACTATTTTTCATGCGTTTATTGTATATTATTGAGTAAGAATATCGTCCAGAGGAGAACAAAAATGGGGAATTGGATGCTGATATATATTTTTTTCAAATACAAGGCGAATTTTGAGTGAAACACGTTCTTCATATAGTCGGCATCATGATGATGATGATGATGAATTCTTGGTTACACGAGGCGGATGCTGAATATACATAATGAAGGCCTTTCTTCCTTCTCAACATGACTCATCAGGCAATCATCAACACAGGAAATCTCAGTGATTGCCATTGTTCATGTTGCGTTTGTTGCTGCTGCTGTTGTCTCGTTAAACGAGTTATACCGACGGGGTCACGCGAAATCCTTGCTTTGCGGGCCCGGGACGTCGGTGCCCATCGCCGTCGTCGTCGTCGTCGTCGTTGTCGCTGTCGTTGTTGCCTCGGGGTGACGAGATTCGACGCGTCGATTGCCATCAAGAGGACCTGTCGAGATCACTGTCATCTCCTCGCGGGTGTGACGAGTGTGCTGCAGATACGACGCCCTGCGTCCACCTCCTCCGACCCCGGGGTGTCTTTGCGATTGCATGTCTCGCAATTTCTTGCACACCACCCTGCGCACCTGCAATCCAATGAAAAATGTGCGTAAATCAAAAGTATTTCTTGGAAATATCAGTCACAGGAAACGTTTCATGGTAAATGACTTATAGTCAACGTGACCTGGGATAAAAAAATACATTCAAAAAATCTTGAATTACAGAAATATGAACCTCATTCAGTCACGTGCCTATAAAGCCATACTTTTAGATCAGCAAGTTTCGGGAACAAACTTTACAGGACGATTGAAAAGTAAAATTTCTCCCTCCATGGGAAGTGTTGGAAACAGTAAGTTGAATTTATGGAAATGTTGACTATTTTGCTTTGAGATATGAAATGATTGATTTAGACGCAATCAGCCGGGCTGCGGCCGGGGTGCTTAACACCCTATTGTAAAGTTGATATATTTTGAAGTTTTTGGTAGGTTTTGGATTCAAACAGCAGTTCAACAGGCAGTCTTTCGTGTGAGACGATTATTAGAATGCGGAAACATTTCACTATTTAAACATTTTTCTTTCAATTGCAGTTTAGTCCCTGAGCATTATCCTTCAGAAGGATTTCCATAGGAATCCCAAATCTCATGGGAACTTGAAATTGAGTGCAATCCCACCGGATTCCCGACCCTCTTGAAGTATTGCCGTTTTCCTGGCGCCAATGTAATCCAATTGTATTTTAATATGTTACTAATTTCTTTCCAACAGGAAGCTATTCCAATATACCTAAATGTATATAAACAAAAAGAAATTGATAATATGCAACTATTGATCCCGCAAAAATGTTTTTGCTAGACTCATGGATCAGGAATGGAATCCCTAAAAAAATAGAATTTATTTTAATACTGTAATATAACCGCATACAATCGCATATAAGATCCAGCCAGACTTTTTATTCAGCAATTTTGGGGAACAAACTTCACGGGACAATGGAAATTTCAAATTTCTTAGGGCCAACTTCCAAAACCTGTAAGTTGATGTCAACATGATGCGCATCAAGAAATTGACAAAGTATCACACATTTTTGAACCACAGTTTACATTTCGTTCAACGCGAACATCGGTAGCATCCGTCTTTTTTTCAGAAATTTCGACATGGACTTCAGCAGAAAGTTAGTAAGAAGTTTGAAATAAAATAAATTATGCAGCAGATAATTCTCTACATAGGCAAAATACCTTTCAAAACAGAATATTTAAAATACTTGAATATCCTTTTTAGGTTATATGGCCAATGATGGCTTGAGAAGGGGTTCAGGAAATATGTGTGACCCATCATGTGTTCAGGATCATATTTTGAAAATGCAAATTGATCCTCAGTATTTTATTGCTTTGAACAAAAAGATACTATCCTTTTATTCAAAAAGTCTTTCAAAGAACACGGTTGTATATTTTCTAAAACATAAAAAAAGATTCCACAATAATAACATCTGACATTTTTTGCCCTGACCGTCGAAGATTATGCAAAAGGCTGACTGAAAAAAAAGGTATTTCTGAGGTGTCAGCAAAATAAAAAATAAATATATCGCATGGTGCAAGCGGAAGATAGAGGCTTTAGATTTAGTCCAATCTACATTATTTCCGCCACAGGAACATAAGGCTTTCTACATGATGCATGGGCCTATCCGCGAAAACCCCAGGGTATTTCTGGTACATGAGGGTTGCTCAGCAGGAAACGAACATAGGCAGAAGAGCGTTTCCGATGTCTTGGGTAATGTAGCCAGGAATCTGAAAATCTAGCACCCGCCATTTTCTGGTTTCTTTTAGAAAAGACAATAAAATACTGTTCTTCGAACCTTCCGTCGATTTTATCACGTTTCCAATTCTAAGACGACTTTGAAAAGCCCTCAATTGAACGAGGAATCTTCTATCAATGTTAAACGCAATTTTCTGGGATATTTTAATGCATTCGAGAATAATAGGAAAGATAAATTAACCATCTGCTCGTACGATACCTTTCTTCAGACCTCCCAAAAGAAATTACAATCTTGAAGATAACATTGATCATTTTCGATCTACTGTAGTAAAAATAAAATCAAGATGAGTAAAAAAAGCTATGTATTGTCCGGTTAAACTTTTAACAGATTTAGTATTTTTATAATTTAATAAAAAATGTTCACTATGAAATCGTTGTCCAAATATGATTTTCTTCAGAGATTATTTCTGAATTGCTACATAAAACGACAATTATCTAAGAAAAACAGCCTGAATACGTTGGGCTTTATTCTGTGCGCACGAATGTCCGGGTTTTTGCGCATTTTTGTGGCAAAAAATGGTACCAATCTCAGAATTCATGCATTTGTGTGTACGTATTGTGCTGTATATTTTATATTTTAAATTTTTGAATGAATGTGTGCTTGTCGAAGGGTGGGGTGGGGTAAAACTGTTTGAATCTTGTAAGCAATAACATCAAGAGGGGAAAAAGCACATTTATACATTTAAAAAAATTTGCCAAATAAAAAATAAGTTGGAATCAGCTCTGATCAAAGTCAAGGTATAGTCTCACGAAAGGGCTATTTTTGGCGGGTAAAACCCCGAGGTATATCATCCGTAGATCGCAGGAAATTATGCCTTCAAATTCATCCTTCTAGCCGGAAGTGCGGGTCTTTCCACAATAATTTGCAACTCACGTGTCTGAGTTTCTTTTTCGCAGGAGCTTTCAAAAGGCGCAGCACGCGATCTGGTGTTTTATATACTGTACCACGAATAGTCATAAAAATAGAAACCCATCACGACACACACATGGAAAACTGACCTCTTTGTTGAGCAGACAATACAGGAGAGCCACGAACATGCCCTGGAAAGAGGCTAGAAAGTGCGTGGAGTAGGACCAGAGAGCAAACTGCCACACTTTGCCCACGGGTGCCGATAGCATCCTGATGAAGTTGGTGACTCCCAAAAGAGGCAGTAACACAATGGCGCCTTTCACAGCTTTTCTGAATACATCCAACGGCGATCAAATCAAGACTTTCGCAAAATGCATTCCGGTATAGCAATTAGCGGAAACAATGGGTTCCGTTTCTGGAACCCTCATTTGTGTGTGTGTGTGGAGAACAGTAAAGCTTAAACTATAGGTTTCTATAGAGTCATAAAAATTCCTTGAAGGACGAAGAACGGATTTCTAAATTTTTCTGTCTTTTTTATTGTTGGTTTTTCCCCCGCCAACTTGATTTTTCCCTTTTTTTTATTATGAAAACAAGTCTCGTACATCTTTCTTCTCCTCCAGTCTGCTGTAATGAAAGTTGTTGACAAGAGAAAACAACGTTTTCACCAACTCAAGTTACTAGTTGAACGCAGTCATGTGACTTAGGTAAAAAATTATTGCAAGTATTTTTCCGCCGCCAGAAAGGCGTCCATTGGTACCAAAGGTTTTTAGCTTCAATTCACGGAAACAATGAAGTTGAAACGAAAAATTTCGATATGATTGGTTTTTGCTGGTGATTATCATTAATGAAATTTTTAAAAAGTTTGATGAGCGATAGATGATGCACTGGGTTTTTGCAAATAATTTTCCGAGTATTGCAGAATTCGATCCTAAACAAGCCAACGAAAACGTCTTGAACTTGATTTCAAATTTGTAAAAGTTTCAAGTTCGTCAGCCGCTATACATTTTAATTACATTTTATTTCGCTTGACATTTTTATTGATTTTCTTGAATTATTAAACGAAATGCAATATTTTTTATTCGTAGAAGTTATTTTCTCTTCAATAAAAGCTTGACGTCTTCTATCCGCCGCTAATTGTAATTTTTTTCTATAGCGATACATATATTTGCATCAAATTTTCCGAGTCATCGATTGATGCTTCACTGCAATAGCAAGTTGAGAAGGCTAAGATATGGCACAAGGAAATAAATTTGGCATACTCCCGCAATTTTCTTGCGCTGAGAAACTTTTAGCATTAATTTCCTGGGTTTAATCTGCTCGCTGATGAGGCATGAAGGAGAAGAAGACAAATTTGCCAGAACGTAATTAGGCTGACATTTCAGCGCAGGTGGATGATTAAACGTTGACGAGTAAGCCGTTGATCCGTTTCTAAAGACCAAGTCGACAGCGTATACGTATATATAGAGCTTCGGTTTTCCCTTTATTATAGGTTATATTCCCTAGTTTCCCTCAAAATTCAATCAAAAATATGATTCATATTTAATGTCATTCAAATCATCGAAAGCCCTCTTCGAATAGGCAAGGATTCTCCAATAACGAGACTAAAAAATAAAAAAAAATAAACTCATTAAAAAAAAGGAGTGCATGGGAGGATTATTTTCAATCCGGAGTTGATGCCTTGGTGCAATTATGAGAACAAGTAAACTACCATCAGCTATATTAAAATAAAATTTTTGTATTTTTGAACCATCGACAGCGTCAATCTGCTTCTTATGTAAAAAATTGAAAAAAGTGTTTTTCCTGAAAAAAAAAAACCTGGTCTTTTTTGTCTCAGACGAGATGTGAAAGAAGAAACTCTCTTCGAAAGGAAAGGATTTTATCAATAAATGTCTTAATAAATCTGACGATAATCAATAAATATCATTTGAAAATACGGTGTTGAGAAGATTATTTTCAATCCAGAGTTGATGCCTTGACGTGAATTTAAAAACAGGGAAAATGCCATCAGCCATATGTGAGTACAGTATAACTTTTATTCATGATTTTTTATAATTTATAAACCATCAAAATAGTCAATCTGCTCATTCTTTTGAAATTTTGAAAAAGGCTGTGTTCTTGTGACCAAACCTAGCTTGTTTTGTCTCAAATGTAGAAGAAGCTCGGAGCTTTTGGTGACCAGAACTCTGACAAGGTTGAGGAGGAAAACATCTTCGAATACGGGTAATGATTTTATAATATGAGACTCAACAAATATCATTCAAAAATGCGGCCTAGTGTAAGGAGTTCTTTCAATACAGAATTGATAAGTCGACTTAAATTTGAAAACACAGGGAAGCTACCATCAGTTATATGAACGTACAATAACTTATACTGTAATCATACTTTTTCATTATTTATGAGCCACCAAAAGAGCTGAACTGCTTCTTTTGAAATTTCGAAAAACAAAAGGAATAAAAAGAACACTTGTTTGGACCGGACAAAACAGAGTTTACACCTTCTTCGAGCCTCGAACCACTGGTCCTGAGACTGCTACAACTCCTCCTTTGGGTGCAACTACTACTAGTACGGGTTGGCGCCGGGCTCCAGGATCCAGTAATACAACGTCAGGTTGTAGCCGAACCAGCACCTTGATGGGATCAGCAGATTCAATTAACAGACGCGAAATAAACTGCCGGTCGTTGAGCCATTTCTTCCTTATATAGACACAATTTCTCCCATTCAGGGTTGCCCTATAGGAAACATTGACGTAAATTATAAATGAACCAAGGTACTATAGGTACCATAGTGCTGCTGAATAATCCCATCGATTTTTTTTGTATGGAGTTGGAGAGTATAGTTATTTCGCATAGTTTTAGCTTGAATATACCAGATGAAATACAGTTGGGCCATCTTGGTAACAATAACTATAGGTTCAGAACAAATGTTGTTCTATAAAGACTATCTATATACGTGAATTTTTGAAATGTTCAGGCTTTATGGGATTAATATGTGCATACATCTAAAAAAAACATCATAGTATGAGCAGTTTTTGAATTTAAAATTTTGTCTGGTACATTTTATGAGTTAAAGTTTGTATTTTGAGTTACATGGCCTTGTATGCACCTCATGAGCAAATATTTTCTTCGCGGTACTAATGTACCAAATCAGTACCAGAATCAACTTTTAAACAAATGTGTGCCTCGCAATGCTTTCCATTCGACCGTTTTTGTATGCATTTGGAAAGTCCAACAAACTGGGATTGAGCAGCACGAATGGCTCACAATGAACACATCACGCAAGAGTAAGTAAACTTTCCTTATTTCTCCTGTCATATAAATGAAAAGTTTTGGCATGCAATATAGTTATTTTCACACGAAAAGCTTATCCACGTCATATGCATGAGTTGAGGAAAGTATACAGAAAGTAAGGTGGGTATTTCTGGAAGCTTTGTTGTTGTTGCTGAAAATGATCCCCTCTGAATATTCCGACTTTTCCGAAATAACTTTTGGGTCAACAACTGTTTGATATTCTGTAACTTTGGGACAAATGGCACCTCTATTTTTTTATTGGTTTACCGTCTTGTGTTCAACAGACTGATACAAATTGGAAATTGTCTTTTACAGATCACGGCAGTCTCGCTCTTGCAGGTGCGTTGAGGTGCGTCATTTGAACTTTCATACATATTTTTTTTTATACGTTCAAAGGTCTGAGACATATAATTTCTGTAAACGCATCCAATTATTATGAAAACAAAATAAAATGAAATTCATCATTTCCTGCGTAGATGATGTTTTTAAAGTTCCAAAACACCATTTAGAGAAAGATGAGTCTCGGTGTAAACGGCAAAAATTCCATGACTTTAAAGCGTTTTGCAGAGATACGAAAATTGGAAAATGCCTTTCTGATTTCCTGGTGATTTATTCATTACACAAATAATGTTTTAACATATTCATTTGCATAGCAATAGTTGAGGAATCACGAATGGGTTCTCCCGGGATATGCAAAGTAGCAAAGTTATTTCTGTTGATCCCTTTTGATCAGGTGATATATTCAGAATTCGTCTTCAGTTATTGTGAATTTTTAAAGACTTGTCTAAAGTTTTTTCTTCTCGACTTCCACATCAGACTTAGACCTTATTAAAGGTCATTTTTTTACGTTTAAAGCGCCGCGTTTTTTTTCGGAGTTATGTTCAAACACAGTTTAAAGCTTATTACAGCGGAAAGTAAAGTGGGAATTCCAACTCGTGGGTCTTTAAATGTAGAACATACTATATTTATTATTGCACGACAGAACACAGCTGTAGAATTGAAGTATTGGCATTTGTGTCCACTTATCATCTTGCATCATAATTCCCCGAACCCATTCACACTACCACGAAAAGGAAAACCCCTCAGGAACAGCTAAGCTCCTATAGCCTTCTAAAAGTAACGAGAACCCCTGGTCATCAATCAATACACTTTTTTCTTCCTCTTTTTTTCGTGCGAAACTCGAGTTGTTTGTCTTGTGTTCTCGTGCCAGGGTGCTTTTCCTCTCATTTTCCTTCGCTGAACGAGGGTAAATTCCTGGGACAAGGCCACTTGGGAGTCGATGAAACATTCATCCCTGGAGGACTATGAGAAACAGAGATGAACTGTCGTCATTAAAGTGAGTGTTGTCGAAGATGGCTGGAATTAAAGGTCATCAGTTTCAGATCGTAATCATTCGTTAAGGGGACTGAGAAAAGCTCTCAGTATTTATTTTTTGCAGTTTCATCATGATAATATGTGATACACTCTATTTGTATTACAATTTCGCAAAAAACCAAATATTTCTTACCTTTTGATGCGCAGATGAGTGCAAAGCATCGTAAAATTAGGCTAGTGTATTTAAATTCGGATTTTTAAATAATTGTTAAACAAAAATTTTATCTCGAATTTTTTCATTCTCAACATTTTACGCCAGGTGTTCGTAGAAAATATGATTTTAAATGCAAAATCAACTTAATCTTGAATAAAACGTTCTGAATGTTGTTCGGACTAAAATAAATGCATTAAATTAATTGTATCTTAGCAAGACCAATATACCGTAACATGATATGCTTGAATATAGTATCGAAAAAAATGTATAGAAGTGGAAAACACAATCCGCTCTTTTTTTCTACAACAACATACTATACGACGGCGGATTAGGTTTGATTATTCGCACATGAGCTATCAGATCTGCACGTGCAGTCTGCATAAAGAAATTTGGCAATCGATCCGCTCTTGTGCTACTCTCACTGGGGTTAAACAAAAATTTCTGCGAATCTCTGGGAGATGGAAATGTTTAATGCGTTTAGAAAATGAATTCAACTTGAATATTAGGTAGAAAAGCTGTTTGAATATTTTACTATTCTCGGCGGTTCAAGTTTAATACCACCTTGAAAAATTACTAATCAACCTTCATCCATCCGTATTTGAAATACAGGCATAAACATAAAAAATTTTCTTGAGTAATATTATCATGTGCATTCTCAGAATTGCTGATTATTAGGGAACAGCATGCTGGGTTGTCCTAGTTCAACGCGCCTTTGAATACATTTTATGGACGCTGTTAAATGAAAATAATTTCGTTTCTGTTGCATTTATTTGAGAGTTCATTTTGCTTTCAAAGTTTTCCTCCAAAATGACAGGGATTCTGACGATAGCTGAATACGAAAGCATCATTCCTGTACCAGTTTTACGCCATGAAAATATAATATGGTCATAGCTACTAAAATATATTTACTTGAATTATTTTTAAATGACGCTCGGGAGAATAAACGAAATTGTGATGTATGCAGCAGCAAGATCCTGAAAATTGTTAAAATGTTTATTCCCCTACTCGGTCGGTGAAAGATTTTGCAGCGTTGAAATGTACGAAAAATATTTCACGAGATAATTTTGCAGGATTTTGTGAAAAACTTTCCTTGTGTTATGCGAGAGAATAATTCAATTACGGAGGCAATCCGCGGCGAAACGAGAAGAAATCTCCTGTTCTTGTGCTCCTTGAAACAGACAGCTTTCATCCAGCAATCCAGTTAGAAATCCTGTTTTTATTTCTATAGTTAGAAGGAGACGAACAGGTTTCACTTGAAATTCCTGGGAGCGAATCGAAACTTTTGTTCCCTTTACTAAATCGTTCCCTGGAACCCGAGAAAAATGCACCGTTTGACTTTGATGGACAGCATCTTGGTTCCACCTTTATCTGATACAGCCATGAAACACGAATCGATAAGAAAATCCCTCAGAAAAAGTTTGAAAGCAAAATTTGAGTCATTGTAGCGAACTAAACAAGAGACGCTGTAATATGTAGGATTATTGGTGTTGGGCATTCACTGGCATGGCTGATTACCGTGTTTTATTATCCTTTAATCAACACTTCACATCAAATTATATTGAAGACATTTGTTCTCAATAATTGGCTGAACGTGTCCAAGAATTTGAGACGTTTTCAGGCAACTAAGAAGATAACATCTCAAGATAACTCATGAAAATAATACCTGATGCATTTAGATTTCAGAGGGAACCTGAATACAATGTTAATTTGTTTAACCCTCTCATATTCGACGTCAAAAAGCTCTTGAATCGCAACAGACAAAATCCGTCCAACCGACTTCTGTTGGTTTAAAATTAGTGTTGACAATTACAAGTTCTAATGTTTTATATGATTGAATTTGTCTATAGGGCTTTTTGCCTAGCAGATTTGTCCGTTGCACAAATTAAGTCCATTAGAGGGGGGTTGACTGTATTATAATTAGGAGTGGGTCCGGCAGTCACCAAAAGCTTATATAATGAACTAGGCTGAATTCTAAGGCTTAGACTCCGTACTGTCAAGAAAAAACACATTATTGCTCAAATTCTTTTTAATTTTTTGTGAAATATTTGTTTCACATTCATAAACATGACTACTGAATATAAGTTTGGGAAAAGAATCCTCGTAAAAAATTGAAAAAGGACTCAAATTATTGTTTCCAAAGTCAAAGAACATCCATGTTTTTGATGTCATGCTGTGCATTTCTTGACAGCATTGAGCACTGGAGACATTTTTGGTGTTGTCTGATGTCCAGAAATATATTATTCTCCAAAGTGACATTTTTCTCATTTCCCTTCTTTTAATTTCATAAAACATCAAAGAAACGTTTCATGGAAGGTTAATGGGATTGAAAGTGCGTTATGTGATAAGCGCGTTTTTCGCATCAGACTCACGCTTTTCAGTCTTCTCACGTTCAACCTCTGAAGGAAGATCAAAGGTGTTAGGGTTGTTATTTTGTCAAATTCCGGATTATTTGGAAAAGAATCAATTAAAAGTGTCGCGAACTTCTCGATTGATGTTTATACTCGAAGCAATTTACTCGTGGGAATTCTAAAAAGTGCTCCGCCAGCTCAGCAAACAACTCCGGGCATTCCAAGAAATATTCAAAGAATTTTTTTATGACTGAAAAGGTGATTACCTTGTGATGAACATCAGAGGGTACTTTCACGAAGATACTTTCTTGAAAGAACGTCTAATTTTAATTTCAATTTTCCGAGTATAGCTGACTAAAGCACGAATAAAGAATTATTCGTATTCTTAGAAAAGCAGCAAAAGAAATCCAAGGCTCTATGTTAAACCCGCAAAAACGAAAAAAAAAATCGGAAGACATGTGATAATGAAATTATTAACTTTGCATCGAAAGCAATGTGAGATAATAATAAAAAATCCTGGCAATCTCTAGGCTAGGTTTGGAATTTGGCAGAACAAATGGGACATTTCATTTTGCTCAAAAAGCTAAATTGAGTTATGTCGTGGAAGTTTTTTTGGATCAGTTGTACAGTACCGTATTACACAAAATAATCGTGATCTTAACCATCAGGTGGATGAAGAAACGCATTTTGGCATCTCCAGGAAAACGAATGTCAATTGTTTTGCCTTTGAACCACGATATTATTGATTGACTCGGATTGAAAGGTGAACGGACGAAAAGACTGATGACTTTACTTCTGGTTCCTATTACAGTATTGAAATATCTTCATGCACACGATATTGTTCCTTTGATGCCATAATTTCAACCATTCTTCAAATTTTCAAAAATCTTTGACAGGACTTCCTGAATCTTTTGTTTACAGCTTTTACAAAGAAATAACGCTCTTGTCCTCATTTAAAAGCATCGTCTGAATACTGTGAAAGAAACCCTCAATGCTGGAAAATTCGCCAGTTCAAGGGAAAATGAGAGAAATATTCATTGATCCAAAGAAATAAGCACCATTTGAATATACTGCCATCTGCTGGAAAATTCGCTAGTCAGAGAAAGTGAGAGAAATACCAGCTATTCATTGTTTTAACCTTCGGACAGCGGAGGGTTCCTTTGCATTGCGTGGCGGAGTCAGAAATATTGGGGGGGGGGGGGGGGGCAGCACAGTTTGACCCAAGGTCACTGGAATGCTCCCAGGTTGAGAAGGCCTACATTGGGAAAAATCAGGGAGGCAAATTTTCTACTGTTTTCAGGAATCTCCCATGCAAATCTTATGCCAGGCAGGCAGGAAGAAATGCCACCCAGTGAGGGATTTTTAAAAATTTTCATTAGAAATCTTCTGCAGGATTCAAAAAGAATATTTGACTTTAACCCAAATTAGGCCTTGGTACAGAAGTAGGAATTTAAAATCCCCAGTGCTCACTGGCACACAATTTTGCAAAAATTTTCAAACTTTTCCAAACGAGAGTTGAAGAATTTAAAGAGTTGCCTTATCTAAAGAAACCCCATTGGCTACTTATTTGAGACATTTTGCTTTAAAATTTTTCTGCAGGGTTAGAATAGAATATTGGACTTTTTCCCGACAAACTCAGGCCTTGGTACAAAAGTAGGATTTTTGGATCTCCAGTGCTCAGCAGCAAATAATTTTTGCAAAAATATCCCAACTTTGCCACAAAAGAGTTAAAGAATAAAAAAAAAACAGTCCTCTTATCTGAAGAAATCCCATGGGCTACTTTGTGATCTTTTTGTTTATTCCTTTCTCATTTTTTTGCCCCTTCACATTTCATGGGTTTGTGCTGCTTAATTTTCCTTAGCATCTCTGAAAAAGTTATGACAGGGAAAGTCTGGATCCGACTGGTGGAACGCTGCAAGCGGACCATGACTTAATCATCTAACCAGCTGCATGAAACCTGGGGGGCGGTGTTGAATCAATATCTCCTCAGCACCAGGCTCCAGATTCCTCTCGCCATCAGTAACCCAGGGCCTTGGCATGGCTGACACGCCATGCTCAGATTCAGCAGGCTTTCCAGACTTCTCCTCCAGGGTCTTTAATGAGGAACCCCTTTGTGCGTTTATTTTATGTGCATTTAATTTTTTTTCTCTATCCGGTCCCGGAAATTCGCCTGCTCAATCCAACGTGGCACGCATTCCCGAATTCTGCAATTTTTCGCCCCTAAAATCCACAATTTTCTGAATATATTTTTTTTTAAAGGAGATGATCCTTGAAACTCAAAGTGCAGCAGTAAAAAGGCACTTCTTTGACTGAAGAATGCCGCCTACTCAATCTAAATTGTCAAGCATTATTCACGAATTTTGCAATTTTTCGTCCTCAGAATTCACAATTTCTAAATTTTTTTTTAAAGAGATGATCCTTATTGAAACGCAATTGAAACAGTATAAACATGCACGTCCTTGGCCGAATGGTATCGAGAATTTAAAAATAGTACAAATATGACGAGAAACCCTTGAATATTGGGTAAATGCAATAGAAAATTCAAGCGAGTCACTAAGTATTTTATTTTACGCATTTTTCTGGATTTCCGGTGACATTTTCGTTCCTATAAATTCTCCAATGACAAAGGCGCCTGTCGAATTTCAAAAACGGAACGTTAAAAAGGACTGCCATTTCATTTTTGAAGACACAGATTAAACTGAATTCATCACATGACGTGAGATATTTTTTCGTTGAAATCCTACTTTGAAAATTTGAGTTCCACAATAATAACATTTTTGTTGCTAAATTATTTCGCAATCAGAGCGTTATTGAATTTCGAACACGGCATGTTCACAGACAAACTACCAGTTTATTTTTGAAGAAAAGGAAGAATCTGGGATTTCATCACACGAAATGAAAGATTTTTCGTCGAAATCCAACTGTGATAAATTGAATTAAATATGATCATAAAATGTTTTTCGCCAAATTCTTTAAGACGAGAGCGTCTGTCGAATTTCGAACACGGCACGTTCAAAAACAAACTACCAGTCTATTTTTGCAGACAAGGCTGAATCAGCGGATTCATCACGCAAAATGAGATATTCTTCGTCAAAATCCAACTTTCAGAAATTGAGTTCAACAGTTCGCTCGGTTCCATCGAACACGTAGGAAGTTGTTTCACCGCGGGCGACTGTTGAAGTAAATTCAGCTGAAAAAAAGAAAAGTTCATGTCGTCCCTCGAGTATAAATCGTGAACAATGCAACAAAAAGTGAAGTTTCCTTTCAAGTGAAACTTTTTGCTTCCGTAGGAATATATAGTGCAGCTGACAGTTCTTTAGTGAAATTGTTTCCCAGGTGGAATGACTTATGACGAAGATTTTTCCAGCGCGTGCACTTTTGATCGATTTCATTTCTAGTCTAGAAAGAGAGCATTATTCTGGAACAGCAGAGTACAGAGGAAGACACATAATTTATCAAACTTTTTGTTAATTTTTCCAGCGGTAATTCTGTTATTTTTTCTTTAAGATGTGTTCGAATCATTGAATTGCTAAAAAGTTTCAATTTTAACCGCTGACCCCTTTTCTTCACAATGAAATTTATTTTTCGTATTTCATACGAATAGCGGATAATTTTCGTCGCAGAATGATTTTTTGACTTTTTTTCATTATGTTTCCTCGAAAATGAACCTATTTTGAGCTTTTCCACGCATTTTTGTTTCGTTGAAAAGTAGAATCTCGTCACAAAGACATATTTGAGATTCGAAAAAAGCTTCGCTATGAACTTTAATTCGTTAAAACGAAATTTTAAAAAATTGTCTATTGGACCGAGAAAAAAAAAATGCTTTGAGCAATAATTCGTTGAAATGGGATTCGTTGTAAGGGATTCTCTTGTAGTTGGACTTGGTGATTGTAGACAGAACATAAAAATGCCGTATAACATATAAAAAAAGGTTTCCGATTCTCAGTTTTGTTAATGGATGTTTGTTTTATTCAAATCAGAATTCAAAGGACAAAATAGCCCTTTATTTTGTTCAA
The DNA here is from genome assembly GCA_905338405.1 of Notodromas monacha. Classification (NCBI taxonomy): domain Eukaryota; kingdom Metazoa; phylum Arthropoda; class Ostracoda; order Podocopida; family Cyprididae; genus Notodromas; species Notodromas monacha. The sequence goes on along the minus strand of CAJPEX010004189.1, from coordinate 6,327 downwards.
TTAAAAACAAATAAGTTCAACGCTTTTCGTGATATATTTAATTTTCCAAATGCGGTACTCACTGTGTTTCGGATGATAGTCCAGTGACAATGGCCCATGTTGTGGTTAGAACGACTGGTGCTCCCCATCCAGAAATGTAATACCAAAGGAACTTTGGATCACTTTTGAAAACTGCTATGGCAACTTTGTTGTGGATATGCAGTCCTTCCAAAAGCATCCACATAAACATGGCTGTGCGACCGTATTCCAAAAGTATGTAAAACGCCTCACACAAATACAACTGGAAATTGATACAAAAACAACAACAACAAAAACAGTTTGAATTCCTTCTGATTTCATTCAAAAACGTCTGTCGAGATTTTTAGCAGAATCAAATCACTCACCATATTATCTATACCAGGCCGAATACTTCTGGCACTTTCTCCCCTGGTGGCGTATTGATCAGCATACAAAATAATTCTGCTTATAATTTGTACAACCATGGCGAAAAACAAGTTTATGTGCAGCATCGTTCTTCTATTTCTCAAGCTCCTGCAAGCAATAAAAAAAAAGTGCTAGGAAATCAACTTTGTATATATAGGAGAGTTGTTTTCAGACAAAACTCACCGGAAGTACGCAAAAATGCAGATTGACATAACAATTGTTAGCAAGGACATGATGAGCCCCACCATTTCCATCACCCTCGTGGTTTCCACAATTTTGCTCTTGAACTGTGAAATAATAATAAAGAAAGCATCAAAAAGGGATGAACTCAAAAATAAGAGTTTCGCTTCAGCCAGGAATAAGGTGTATACATTTTCAGAAACTTTGCTCTCGCTCCATCTTCGTAACACAAACATGCATGAAGTCGCTGCATGAATACCTCACGTATTGCATGAACTTTGTGAAAAATTGAATGCCAAAAGGGATAAAAATCCGTATCAATAACCACGCAAAAGCACCTGCCCAAGTTTTGCTTCTTGCCTGAATGCTTTTCGTCTGACAAAGTGATGCACCCTATAAAATACCATCGACAAAAAAGTACCGTATTCCATTAAATCAGCGTCGGTGTTAGTACTGTAGTTTTCCTGATGCCTTCTCTTTCATATTTTTGTCATTCCAAATCTGACTTGTGTGTGCTATTTGAAAGATCCTGCAAAATTTCAAAGTGTCTGATTCTGATTAACTGAAATATACCAACGTCAAAATAGGGTAAAATTCGCACTGCTCATAGCCTGACCAAATCCATGAGTTTTGCTCAAGTCCCAACAGGCATCTCACATGACTCTCAGGCAATGATGACTTTATTCTTGATGAAAGAGTATATATGAAGGAAGAATGATGCGTATAGACAGAGTTATTTCAATGCATATGATTTTCCGTGTATTCGGGTAGATAAAATATTCAGCAAGGAATGGGAAGCCAGGGATACATATGCTCACCTCACTTTCCGCTTCAGTGCCACCGTAAAAGCTGGACAGGAGCTCTCTGACTTCTTTGGTGAGGCAGGCTGAGTAGTTGGTCCATCCGCGAAGCGTGGCGTTGCCGTCTTTGCCCAGCCACTGACCATCTGGTGAACACCTCCTGAAGGCTCGAGCTGGAACGAAATTCATTGCAAACGCATGAAGAAAACATCAATCGGAAATCACGAAAAATCGAAAATCTTTGAAAGACATATGAAGAAAACGATCGAAAAATCACGAAAAACGAAATTCATTGAAAAAAAATGAAAAAAGCTGGATGAATCACAATCGAGGGAGACTTTCATGTGCGCAAAAATGATGTTTTTTTCTTGATGTCATGATTATCAAAGTGTCCTTATATATCGAGAATCTCCAGCGATGCCGTGCAATATTTCCGCCTGAAACTGAGGGGCAATGGGAAAGTATTCAAGCTGAAAGTAAATCCATTGCAAAAAATTAAGAAGAACAACCGAAAATCACAATCGAAGAAGATTTTCATGCCCGCAAAAATGATGTTTTTTTCTTGAGGTCATGATGATCTAAGTGTCTTTTTACTGTATATCGAGAACCTCCAGGAATGCCGTGCAATATTTCCGCCTGAAACTTATGAGGCAATGGGAAAGTATTCAAGCTGGAAGGAAATCCATTGCAAAACATGAAGAAAAACAACCGGAAATCACAATCGATGAAAAGTAGCATGTACTCAAAAATAATGTTAGTTACAGCACTTCTTTTTGAGGCCATGATCAAAATTTTCTCCCATCGAAAACCTCATGTGAAGAACATTATTTCTGGCTGAAACTGAGTCAAAGGAAAATTGTTCGAGCTGGACCGAATTTCAGTGCAAAACGTGAAGAAAAACAACCAAATATCACAATCGATGGAGGTTTTCATGCACGCAAAAATAATATTTGTTACGTGACTTCTTCCGGAAGTCAATATCGAATTTTCAACAACGAAAATCTCTTGCGATCTACATTGTTTCTGCCTGAAGCTGAGTCAAAGGAAAGTATTCGTGCTTTGTTAAAATATAGAATAGAAATGGATCCAGAACATGATTTTATTTTGACAGAAAACAATCCATTGATTTTTGCGTTCTTGTTCCTCAACCTCCGAATAATATTTCTCGAGAGCCCGACTTCAGAAAGTGGAATAAAAGTTGAGTCGAATTTCAAGACATGAAAATGTCAGAGGAATTTTTTTTTTGGTAGAATTGTAAAATTCAACTCTTTCCTTTATATTTATAATCAAAGTAGCCTCGAAAAAATGGGTTAACTAATACTGAGTTTCTCCATCACGCAGATTTTTGCAACGTGCCGAAAACTGGTCACGCAATATATCTTTTGAAAAACTTGTCTCGATCAGTAAAACAGATGGAAATGGGATATTAATTTGAAATGAATAAAAAAAACTATAGAAGCTTAAGTTCAGGGGAGAATTGAAGCATTCAACTGTATTTTGCTATTCCGATGCAATTTTAATGTATTGAAGATCTATCTTTAGAAAGAAACCGGGGTGAAGCAATCAAAAATTGTTGTGAAATATGCTATTGTCTATCTTTAAAATACAGTACTGTACTACATAATACAGTACTTTAATTTCACGTCAACTCTTCTTTTTTCGGAAGCTTTCAGACGAGTTAAAATACCGTATACCAACAGTTTTTCGAATTGCGCAAAATAAGCATAACATTTTTTTAAGTTGAAAAAATCATCTGAAGACGTCCATGTTCCTATTTTAAGGAAGATAAACAAGTGGAACATTTGTAGTGCTTCAATCACGATCTGCTTTCCTCAGGAGTTCGAAAATCGAGCGAACCCAAATGGGGTTTCCTATAGCTAGTATAGCAGCTTGTTCCACCAGGGTTTTGCTTCGATCTCAGAGAAATGCTTCAGAGAATGTGTACTTGATATCGTACATGGGCATGTTATTTGTGTTTCCCTCGCGGCCGACGGAAATTGAAGTCTTGTTTCATCGACAGCCCGACGGGTTGCACGAGGAACCAGAAAATCAGGGGTTACCTACATGCGGAAACTTGGTTTCCTCGTAAAGTGCCTTCCGTGTCCGATACATCAGGAAAAACAGCAGCAAATTTGGAAAATATCTCAATTTCACTCTCCAAGATTCGAGTCGTACTTTGAAATGCGTACTTTTGATTTCGAATTTTCTATTGATTGAGAATTTATTTTACTTTGTTTTATTGATCGTGCCAATTACTGCAGATGAGTTATTGCGTGAATAATTCACTGGATTCTACAAAAATCTGCGTGATGGAGAACCTCAATATAGAGTACAGTATTGCAGTATTAGTTTTCATCTCGGTTTGGAAAACCTCTGCTCATTAATACAACAATTAAGCTGCCAAAATCGGGAACTGCCTAATATAAATTAAAATTGAAAGATTATTGCAATGATCAATCGAAATATTCTGGTCTCATTTATGTCAGTGAGGCTGAAGCAAAAAAGAATGTACGTTAGTCAAAGTTCATTCACCTTTGATTCAAAATTTTCCTTCACAGTACAAAACCAATCTATAATTGGATAAATTATTTGCCTATTTAAATTTTTACTAAAATCTGTCAAAAATCAGTTTAGGGGCTGTTTGGAAATACAAGTTTCAGAAATTAGCAAAGAACTCTAATCCTCTCAGGAATCTTGTGGGACTGCATGGAGTTGACCTTGAGTTTCCACAGATATTCCTGACTTTGCCCTTCTTGAACTCTTACTTTGAAATCTGCAAAAGTCCACAAGGACAAAATTCTCTTCCTGCTTTTTTTTGCAAAATTTAATGGTCAGTTCTGACCTATAAAAAACACATTAAATCTCCAAATTTTGACATGAGCAGATCTTGCAAGTTTCTACTGATTTTTGCGTTTGATTGTGTGATTCAAATTTTGACTGACTGTTTTTGCTCAAAAATTTTTTGAAATACTTGTGATTTTTTACCTGAAAAAATATAACAACATTGAACTGAGGTGATTTGCCCTGACCGTAGCCCAGCTTATTAAATTGTTTCATTTCTCATAACCAAATAAGTTCATCTCACTCTTTCTCGTTGGAACTTTATTTCTGACAAAATCTGCATTTTACGAGTAAGAACCAAATGCATAGTTTGTGATGGATCATTCTACATTGTTTTCACTCATGTTGTGAACATGAAAGTTCGCAATCAACGTCTATCTGACACCATTACTGTCTTTCTCGAGGGAAATTCTGTCTACAATCTGAATTGTCTTATTAAAAAAAAAGCATGGAGAGAAAAAAAATTCGGATCTCCATTTTCTGGACACAACTTTCGAAAATTCCCCCAAGAAGTGATGTGTATAGTGTGATGAATCTGGAGAGACACCGTTCCTTCGGATTCAAGGCACACACAGGAATTGGAAACTGACCTCCGGGCACGATGCCCTTGAATGTCTGCGGGCAAGGCAGAAATTTGGTTGACCCAGCCTCGGTCGTCGGCCAGCACATGACCGAGTCGAACGTGGCATTGCACACTGGCCCTGGAAAAAAAAATATTTGGTTTTAATATTAGAACTAAGTTCATGTCGTGCTATAAACACTTACACAGCGGCAGTAGTATTTTTTAAAGTTCTTTTATCTGTGTGTTTTTTCTTTTAGTGTCCCAAAGCTGATAAAAGGTGTAAAAGAGGGACTTTCTTCGTTCTATTACTTATTTCATGTTATGATTTTTTATTTTGTGATATCATGAGCTGGGGGAGAGGGTTGACGTGACTTTTATTTTTTGGAGTTCGGGATGATTGAAATTCAAGCATTGTTATAAGCAGTTGTGTAAGTCTTCCAATATTCCGGAAAAAGGTGATTTCGGTGAATGTGAGAATCTGTTCCCCCGAAAATATCCTCATCTTAAAATTTTGTATTTCTATTTCTTCATAGCGCCGAAAATTCGGAAAAATGTTGATGGAAATTATTTTCTGGAATATGATGCTTCGGACTGAATCATTGGGCTGTGTTTTGTCTGTTTTCCGAGTATGCATTTTCCTGAATGATCTTTAGTAATGCAGACGGGTTCATTTTTATTCTTGAAATCCTCATTTGAATCCGAAAAAAGAATTTGTACGGTACATGATCCCATTGTTCTGATCGTGTGTCTTAATCTCTGCGTTTTGGCTTGTCAAAATCGCCGAGAAATTTAAATTTTTCGTTTTCTTAATTTTTATTTTACGACGCTTCTGTCGGAATCACAGATTATTTGAAGATCTTTTTTTTTCGAATGGTCTTCAATAATAATGAATTTTTACCCTTAAGACACCTCGTTCTTGAATTCCGAACAAAAATTCGGACAGGAAATCCATCCCATTGTTCTTATCGTACATGTCTTAATCTCGGCGTTTCGGCTTGTCAAAATCGCCGAGAAATTTCAATCGTTCGTCGTCTTTCCATTTCTTCGAAGCGCCAAAAATTTGGAAATTTTCATTATGCAATGACGCTTCTGTCGGAATCACAGGAATCGAATAATGAATTTTTATCCGTAAAACACCTCGTCCTTGAATTCCGAACAGAAATTTTCATTTTGCAATGACGCTTCTGTCGGAATCACAGATTATTTGAAGATAATTTTTTCCGGATGGTCTTCAAATAATGAATTTCTACCCGTAAAACACCTCGTCCTTGAATTCAAAAAAAAAAAAAAGTCGGACAGGAAATCCATCACATAGATGTGATCGCATATGCCTTAATATCGGCGTTTCGGCTTGTCAAAATCGCCGAGAAATTTAAATCGTTCGTCGTCTCATCTCTATTTCGTCACAGTGCCAAAAAAAATAAAAATGAATGAAAAAGGGACGGGACACATTCAAGCTGTTGGATTTCTATGCAGCAGCAGCACAAGTGTTACCCGGGACAAACGACGCACACCGGAGTG
>CAJPEX010004188.1:0-23490 GCA_905338405.1 Notodromas monacha | reverse complement strand
AAAGTTGGAAAACAAATTGTTCTATAATGCTAAAAAGGGATGGGGTAACCTTGATAGACTGCCATCTGCCATTTGACAAGGTTTTTGGTGCCCCAAACTAACTTCCACCATTAATTCTTCCCTCCATAAACTGCTGACAATGGTTTATGGAATTTAATGGAACTGGCTCTGTTCAATTAAACATACAGGGAGTTTAACACTGGAGCAGTCTGGTGCCAGGATTTTCTTGCAAATATCATTCAATCATTCTTGCAAGGTCATCCCACAATTATTGACATTGACTGCACTGCCTTCACAGATGCCACTTGAAATGAAGAAGTGGCATCTGTGGCATCTTTGAAATTGGTGGTGGCAACCCTTTGATTTCATGCCCTATGGATTTCAATAATTCTGGAGGATTCGCTTTTAAAGAAAAAATCTGTAAGATGATTGTCACTTCTTTTGAGTTGAGAAAACTGGCGGAGTACAGTAAGTTTTGCAAAATGTTTAAAAAAAAAGATGGCAAACATGGCTGGTTTTGTGTGCGCCAAAGAATTTATCTTTTTAAAAAATAAGTTGCTTCCATTTCAATCATTTGCTATTTCAATTCTGAAAAGTTTTGTTAGACCCTTTTTACAAAAAATGAATATGGCTTAGGGTGTGAGGGATACTTCTGTAACAACATTAAATTAATTCAGCAAATTTCTTCTTCAAAGATAGCATGAATGTTACTATCACAGAAATTTGAACAAGTTACAACCTTCTTCTTTGGGAAGATTGTCCCACGTTATCTTCATTTTTTGTGAGGGTGCAAAGATTAAAAGTCAGATTTCTTTCAGAAAGAAGAGGGTACAGAGTAAAAATTTGTCAAAAATCAAAGCTCCCTGATTCAGGGGACACCAAAAACTTTTAGAAGCAACTTTTTCCACTGAATGAGGATTCTCCTTTGGGGCAAGTAGGTAGGCAGTGGGACATGTCTCCAGATACCACCCCCACACTAAACCATCATCCATGTTAAACTGCCAAACTATGCTACACAGACATTGGCAATTTAATGTGGTTTGACTTTTCAATCCTACATTCTAGGATGAAAAATTCAAACTTGCATCTGTTACTTGAGCATGATGGTGAATAGTACAGTACTTGAGTAACTGCAATAATTTAGGCAAACTTTCTGCCAAAAATGATATGATGCTCTCAACTGTAGTTTATCTGCTCTGCATGACATATATATGAGGACTATATACACAATGAACTTGTCTACAAAGATTTTCTCTTGTCACCAAATAATAATCAGTATGTCCTACCACAGCAAATCAATAATATTGCTGCTCTGTGTTTGACATTCTGGAATGTCAAATATTTCCTGCCTAGCAACTTGCTGCTCCAAAGCAGACAAGGTCATTGCGCATCCGCTTACATTGTCTGGCTCATGGTCATTTCCCTTGTCCCCTTTTGCAACGTCCCCATTTTGGTTGCACAGTTGCATCTGGTTTTACTCAAGTCTGTAAAGGTACCACAGAGTGTATGTATTGATATTCATTGTTGGTTTGGCATTTGTTAAGGTAGTATCAAAATATACACGTATCATACTCTACAATAAGAAGTCTATTCACTTGAATACCCCAGCTATAAGAACTAAATCTTCTTTTTGGAAAGTTATCCTAGAGAGTTTACATACTTGAGATTAATCAAGTTCTGAGGAGAGACATTTCCTTGTAACCAAAAGTGTCTTCTGTTAATTCTCTCAAGGAAAGTAGGATAACACTCTGGATATATAAATCTTTTATTTGGTCCAACAGGGTTCTCCTCCCATTTCAATAGATGTGAAATTTCTGTACAATAATATTCAAGAGACAAGAACAAATTAGATGAGTGAATTTCTTGGTATAGAGAAGGCTTATAACATGGGGAGCAAATCCTATTCCTATGATAAGAGTTTAAGACCCAATTCAAATTTGTCATACAGAGAAATTTTTTGTATCATAAAGTTCCTTTGTTCATTCAACTAAACCTCATACAGTAACAAGCTGTCAGGGAGTGAATGGGTGTTTGCATACATGTCAGATGTCCAGTTGTATTTCATGTTGTAATGTATTTTCTTTTATTTTTGTTATCAATTTGTGCTTTTGTGCTCTGAAGTGATTAAATGTCATTGAGTGGATTTGGGTTGGGTGGGAAGGGGGTGTGGTCGTGGAAATCTTGATTGAACCTTTTGTGAACGTTGAGAAGCGGCAAATAAAGGGTTCTGTTCATTCATTCATTCAACAAGTTCCTTTTAGAAAAAGTTCACCTAATCAGTATGCGGTTTATCTTAAACAATTTTCTCTCTAACAAATATTTGTTCTGATCCCTTATTGACATTTTTTTCATAATTGTAATAGATGAGAGAGTTGCTGAAAACCCTGTCTGAAGATGAGTAAGGTGGAAATGTTCACCTGTTCGCTTGTGATGGTAACTCCACTTGTGCTTGAGAATGTGCTTGGGGATCACGCTGCTGGTGTCGTCCCCAGGGTCTGCCTCACCACCGCCGCCACTGGCCGCCGCCATGCGGGCGTCCCAGCAGGCAACGCAGACGAACGCCGCCACCCAAAGCAGCCGCAACATGGCCGCGACCCGTCGACCAATACACTCAGACGCCATGTTATTTCGTGTGTATGAGACTCCTTTTTTGTTTTGTTTAATCACAACCCGCAAGCGCGGTTCTTTATATAAATATATATACAGCACCGGGATCAATCCCCTTCTGGGACTCACTTGTCTTGTTCCCTTCAAAAATAAAAAGAACAGATGAGTATTCATGCCTTTCAACTAGAAAAAAAGCTTCTTTGATAGTGCGTCATCCTTGTATACGTTGAAAAGTGAATTATTTATTCCAACATAAGTTTATAAAATGCAAAATTTCAATTCTGCAGAACATATTATTATACAAATAGACACTCTCCAAAAAGATCTTCTCTATATACAGAGGTTTTTTGTACAACAAATATTTTGATGCTCCAGTGGGTTCTCTCCCCAGATTATAGGGGTTCACTATACAAGAAAAACCAATTTCCTAGCGCTCAATGCACTCAAATATGATTGTATGATTAATAGTTTTATTCTTTAAGCAAAAAATGTTGTGTAACTTCAGATGTGCAATTTCCAACTGCAGGACATTTAAAAAAATAAATATTACAGTAACTCACATTGTCAGAAGTCGGAATTCTTGTCTATCAATTCTTGAAATATAACAGGAATTATCTGAATCCATATATCATTATTGAACTCATCGATTTCTCAGTCTGAATTTTCATATGTTCTGCAATATTTATTTGTGCATGCAATATTTTTCTAAATGCATCGTTCTGGTCACAAATCACAAACAAAATTTTCAAATTTTGACCACAAAAATAGCCATTATCTGAGAAATAAATGTGACTTGTGCAGTGGCACTTCATGATTTCAAAGGATTGCATTGATTACAGGTGGACTCCCTCTACAACAAAACTCCAGGAACCGGGAAAAGATCGTTGTAAAGAGAATTTCGTTATAGACAAGAAAATTATATAGAGAGAGAGAGTCTACCTGTATTATTTATACTTGGCATGAAGAAATCCCATCATTAGCTTGCCCATGAGATTGGGACTTCAACACTGTTACATGTACAACCGGTAAAAATGAAGAATATTCAATACTGTATGTGCATATTTATGCTAATTCTTTCAATAAGTGGAGGTGAAGACAGTGCTCCATAATTGTAATAAAAAAATAAAAAATATTTAAGGTGAAGCAAGGTACAGTAACATGAAACCATATTGTCTGAAAAATCTCAAGCAGTACTTGAAAAAAAAAAACATATCTCTTCACCTTGAAGCAACCTACTCCTAAATGATGTCATTGCATTTACATATTTTTTCTTCATAGCTGCATGTTCGATGATTATAGGATGAACTAGTAACAATTGGTTGATTCAGTCAAGCAGTGTGTTTCATTTTGGTCGTCGAAGTTGTTTATATTGAATATAATAGGACAGAACAAATAATAAGGAAGCGCACCCGTGTTGGACGGAAAATGAATAATGAGGATGGGCTGGGTTCGTTCCTTCTTATATTGACAAATCTATGACTAATGGAAAGGGAGAAGAGCTATTTACACTAAGCTCAAAATTCACTTCAGCAGAGATTTTCTGGAGATTGAACATAAAGGTTCTTTATTGGCTTCATCTTATTGAAATTAAAGAAAGTAGATAAAAACTCAGATGGAAGTAAATTTTTTTTAGAAGAATCATAATCAAGTTGCTAAAAGCTCTTTTACCATCATTTATAAATGTATCTTGTGTTTTTTCACTCAAAAGAAGCTCTAAAAATTAAGGCAACAGATTCTGGAGTTTAGAAATTAAGAGCAACTTCTCAAGAAAAATTCCCAAGAAGTATTTGGTACTGATTGATTGATCAGCAAGCTTCATTTCCCTCTTTTCAGCAGTCACAAGGTTCAAGCAATGTTCCAACATCCAAAACCCTCCCCTCCTCAATCACAAACACATTCCATCACATCAGGATGGAAAATGGAGAAATAAGCTGGGCATGGATATTAAAAGAAAAGAAAATACATCCCAAAATGTACAATTGCACAACTGATGTAAATGCATACACCGTCTTCCCCTCCACAATACGAGGTACTGTAACAAAAAGAAAATATTGTTTTGGTATTTGCAAGAGGATAAGTATTCTAAAATAAATACAATATCACAAATATACAAATATAAAACCAATACCTGACTGATTTTTACTGTTTAAATCAATTTTATTTATTCTTTAAATNTGTATTTCCTTTTATTTTTTAAATCAATTTGTGCTCTGTTTCCTGCTCTGAAGTGATTAAATGTCATTGAGTGGATTTGGGTTGGGTGGGAAGGGGGTTTGGTTGAGGAAATCTTGATTGAACCTTGTGAATGCTGAAAAGCAGCGAATAAGGTGTTCTGTTCATTCATTCATTCAAAAATATTAACGCTAATCTTTTTGCACAGAAAATTCAGTCTTGCAGGAAGTATGATGCTCACATTATTAAAATGTATCTAGCTTTGTTTCATAATTTAGAAAAGGTTAATTTTTTGCAAGAAAAGTATGTCTGGGATGGAAGGATATATAGTGCTCTATCTTGGGGAGCATGCAGTTGCTATATCTTCATGCATTTTTAGAGAGGGGAGGTTTAATTTTCTTCATTAAAAAATAAAATTGGAAATCTCAATAATTTGGGCACACATTTTTGTGGAAGTACTTTAACTTGAAGTATCTATTATACCTGTTTCCCACACATGTTCAGTTTTACTATACAGGCTAATGGAATCCTGAATTATCTCTCAGTCAAACCTCTTCAAGTCAACTTTCAAGGGACTAGCAGTGGACAAATTTGAGCTCTGCAGAGGTTTTGAGTAAGGGAAATGGGTACTTTCCTGTTATCTCAGTACCTACTTTCTTGTTTGATCTATACCTTCCCTCTGACCAATTTAACCTGACCAAACCTAACTTCACCTAACCGCCTCCCAAAATCAGTTTCTACTTTCTTTGAGTTTCTGCTGAAACTGATTTTGGGAGAAATGAGCATTTTTATTGTGACAATCAGGAGAATTGTAGGAAATTGTGAATGTTTGATATTCTGAGCCTTGAATTACTTTTTAAAGGAGTTTACAGGATGCTGAACTTGGATTGCTTGGGTTCAGTTGCTTAATTAGTCTTTCTTTTCCTTATTTCAAAACACATCAAGTTCCTTTGTATTGTTTTTTTTCTGTCCCTGTGTTGATTAAAAATGGCCAAAAGACCTCAGAAAATTCAAGTTACCAAGGTTTGAGAAGAAAAACATTTGAGTTATAAAAGTTTTTTTAATGCCTGTGGTTTCCCAGAGGATTCAGAGTAGGGCTTTAAAAAAATTGACTTTGGGAGGTTTGATTTAATCAGGTTCAACTGCACAATGAATCTTTTTGCTGTTTCATTTTTTTCCAGGACCCTGCCAGCACATTTTGTTGTGATGAGATATTACTGCAGAACACAATAATTGACTCTCTTCTGCATTCTGCTTCTGTATAGAAACTGTGGATATCCTCTGCTGACAATACTGTATTTCCATAGGGAACAGGCTCAGAGGACTTCCAGGAATGCTAATAATTCCTATGTGTGGAACTTGAATCTATTTCCAGCAGAGCCCGGGAAGTGATGGCTAAACGCACAATGCATGAAAGCAGTATCCCTGCTGCTGGCCGATGAACTATACACAAATAAGAGCCAGGGCCAGGTTTAGTCTATATGTTGCAACACTTCTTGGGACTGGCTGGGTCTTTGGAATATTCATTGCACCCCCCCCCCTCCCCTCGACCCGAAATATTACGTGACTCCTGCAGCAGGGATAACAAGTTCAAGACCAGCCCCGTCCACATGAATGCCAAGTGCAGGGATAAGGTTTCTCGCCCCTCTACTGTGACCTTCGCCTGAAAAAAATGCGTTTCCCCCACTTTGTTATTGGGGGCAATGAGGAGCAGCAGAAGCAGCTGGGAGGAGCAGTATTATCACTGATATATGTATAGCTCTGTCAGAAGCAATATTGGAAAAATAAAAACCCATAACATAATCAGCAAGTGATGGATGTGTTATAGTAAACTCTGGTACAGTTGAACCTCTCCAAGTGAAATCTTTAGGGACCAGGAAACAAATTTGATTCAGGGAGGCTTTGATTTTGGAAGGATTTGAGTTAGAGAAACAATCATTTTTGCTGCAAGGATAAGTGAAAAAATTTGCAGAAATTGAAAATGATGATATTCTGGCCTAAACTTGCTTCTTAATGAGGTTACAGCTTGTTGAACTTTGATGCAGGGGCTCATTTGTATAATTTGTCTTTGACTTCCTTTCAAGATGCATAAAATAAATTGGTTTCATAGATTTTATCTTTCATATTTCAAGGAAACAGTAACCAAAAGGCCTCAGAAAATTCAACTTACAGAGGTTTTGGAGAAAAAGACTTTGAATTAGAGTGTTATTACTCTAATACCACTCAATAACTCTGGTATTTCTCTTATTTAGAATGCCTTGTTTTTAAAAGAATTCAGATAGGGACTTTATGAAATTTAAGTTAGGGAGGTATTTGACTTTGGGAGGTTTGACTTACAGAGGTTCAACTGTACTGCAATACTTCTTGCACTTGAGAAATAGAAGAAGAATAAGAAGAAGAAGAGAGAAAGAGAGAGAGAGTACAGGTGGACAATCTGTTTTAAAAAATTCAACAGACCAAAAGAAAACATGTTGTAGAGAGAATTTATTTGTAGGCCACCTCTTTAACACAGTATATATCATGGGAGCAAAATAAAATGCAGAGACAAATTTTGTAGACAAGACTGATGTATAAATCAAAGGGTCCACCTGTACAATCTGCCTGTCCTTCTCAACTGCAATGATCCTTGGTACTTGTATTACAACTCATTTTTCCCTTTTTTGTTATAGCCTGAATTTTGAGACATTGTCCAGATGTCAAGGTAGATTTTTTTGAATTATGTAGAAGCACCCAGAAGTGAAAAATTCTGAATTTTGGAGCTTCAGTACATTGGGAGTGTGCAAGTACTGTATGTACATTATCTAATGCTAGTATATACTTGTGTGCAAATAATATGAATGAATGAAACCAAGCATTGTTGAATTCTCTTTGGATGAGAAATTTGTAAATTCTCCTCTCAGTGAAAATGTCAAGAGAAAATTCCATTGTGAAATGATTTAAATAAGAATCACTTGTCCACATTTTTTTCAAGTGACAAAGTATCTGGTTTCAGTTGCTGTTTTCAAAGATGTTAAAAAATTTCATAGTGTTTACTTGTGGAACAAAATGCAAAACACTTTCCAATCTTCTCCCTCTCTCTATCTCTCTTGAGTCTGGACTTAAATGAAAATACAATAAAGCATCACACTGTTCTCACATCACAATTGAAAAAAAATGACCAAACTGCTCTCTCTTAACCTTTGGGGGATATCCAATAATGTATAAAACATCAATGACTCTTGTAGAATCCCCCACCCCACCTTTGGAAACACAGTGTACAGTTGAGCAGTTGAGACAGAATACCTGAAATGAGAGGCGCTTCTTTCAAGACATCTCTCTCTCTCTCTCTCTCTCTCTCTCTCTCTCTCTGCTTGTTCCTCAAGTCAGACAGAAATCATTCTGCTTTGCTTCCCAGATTTCCTTTCTGAAGTACTGCTTCAGCGGTAAATCGTTCTAGTCTCTGTATGGGAGCAAAATAAAATGCAGAGACAAATTTTGTAGACAAGACTGATGTATAAATCAAAGGGTCCACCTGTACAATCTGCCTGTCCTTCTCAACTGCAATGATCCTTGGTACTTGTATTACAACTCCTTTTTCCCTTTATTTTATAGCCTGAATTTTGAGACATTGTCCAGATGTCAAGGCAGATTTTTTTTAGTTATGTATAGAAGCACCCAAAAGTGAAAAATTCTGAATTTTGGAGCTTCAGTACATTGGGAGTGTGCAAGTACTGTACTGTATGTACATTATCTAATGCTGGTATATACAGTACTTGTGTGCAAATATGAATGGATGAAACGAAGCATTGTTGAATTCTCTTTGGAGGAATTTGTAAATTCTCCTCTCAGTGAAAATCTCAAGAGAAAATTCCATTGTGTAATTATTTAAATGAGAATCACTTGTCCACATTTTTTCAAGTGACAAAGTATCTGGTTTCAGTAGCTGTTTTCAAAGATGTTTAAAAAAAATTCATAGTGTTTACATGTGGAACAAAATGCACAACACTTTCCAATTTTCTCTCCCTCTCTCTATCTCTTTTGAGTCTGGACTTAAATGAAAATACAATAAAGCATCACACTGTTCTCACATCACAATTGAAAAAAAAAATGACCAAACTGCTCTCTTATAACCTTTGGGGGATATCCAATAATGTATAAAACATCAATGACTCTTGTAGAATCCCCCACCCCACCTTTGGAAACACAATGTACAGCTGAGCAGTTGAGACAGAATACCTGAAATGAGAGGCGCTTCTTTCAAGACATCTCTCTCTCTCTCTCTCTCTCTCCCTCTCTCTCTCTTTCGCCCTCTGTCTCCCACTCGAGGTTACCAACAGAGTGTGACCTTGTTTCATCTTGATGGGATGGTCGTCCCCCCGTGGAGCAACCTGCTGACACTGGCCGAGAAACTGCCGACAAGCAACAGGCCCCCATCAGGACATAAATCCTTCCTGCTGACTGGGAGAAGCCACTCAAGTTACAGAAACCCTCTCCATATTAATCAATTTATTTATTTATTTATACACTTTCAGTGTTTCTCTCATTGGTTGCTGCGCAAAACGCATTGCAAGTTATTTTGTTCAGTTCAACCTCTCAAAGTCAAATTTCAATAATGCAGGGACCAGCAAAATATTTGAGTTAGAGAGGTTTGGAGTTTGGCAGGAACCAGCATTTTGGAAAAGATAGAAGAATTTCCAGATATTGAAAAGGGTGATATTCTTGGCCTGAAATTGCTTCTCAAATGATTTGGCGGGATGCTGAACTTGCAGGCAATGGTTCATTTGCCCAATTAATGTCAAATTGTTTATTGCTTTACTTTTTCCAGCATTAATGAAAAAACAAATAAATGGCTTTCAGAAAATTTGAATTATGGAGGTATGAAAGGAAGAGCCTTTGATCAAGTACAAGACATTTTAAATGCATTGTTCCTACATACAAGGGATTTTGAAAAAAAATGACTTAAGGCAATATTCAGCTTAGGGGGTTGGAGTAATTAAGTTATCAAGGTTTGTCTGCATTCATTACTGGTAGAAAGTTGTATGGATTCTTGTGTCACACAAACAATACTGAGATGCCTCATATTCTGATGACTCTGGCTTTTTTGTGTTTAAATTCTGCTGGGTTATAGAGGGTCTGTTAATCCCAAGAAGTGGCATCAATAGTGAAAAGTTTTATTAAAATACAGTATCAAGATTTTCCAGGTGGTGTAATTACTGCAGTGTAAATATACATTGGTCACTGCATCACCAGAAGTCAAAACACATTTTTTTCTTATGCCCAGCATTCTTCTGCACCAGAAATGCTCTTTTAAAAGACTTTGGATTCTCACAACTCGATGAAAAAGTCCTTCCTCATAAATATTAAAGGACCAGAAAAAACTGTCACATTTGTATGATATCTCTTCAAATTTTCTCTGTACATTTTCAATAAATTTAAAGGCATCTTGAAACAAGCTGAACACCTTGTGCTTTAATTTGTGCTCAGTACTGTATTAGACTTGTGCTCTGATTTTGTCTGCCAAAGGAATTATGGCAATGCATTAATCATGCATTTGTGTGCACTGTTCTTCTTTTAATAAACAACCAATGAATTATTTTGCTGTTTTTATGTTATAGAATGTGTTGCATAAAATGTGTCCAGGAATTTTCTTTGGAACCTTGTGATTGCTGAAACGCAGCAAATAAACCAGCTTGCACTGCACATCAAATTGCAATTAAATTGCAAAGGTTCAAATAATTGATGTAACCAAAATTCTCACTTCAAAGTCTGCAAGAAAAAGTGTCATAAAATAATATCACTGAGGATAATGTATAACAGAAGCAGAATGAATTTGATCAAGCGATTCAGATCATTTTGAAATTTTTCCTTTCAGGCTATAATAAGTGCATATATTAATAAATTAACTAAATCGAAAATTACTGTTTGATAATTCAACAAAAAAAACTGGAAAATAAACTTTGTACAAGAAGAAGCCAGCAAATGATGTACTTTAAAAAATCGGAAAAAATATTATTAAGGGAAACTTTGATCACATAATTCAGATCATTTTGTAAGGCGAGGAAATTTCATCTGACATTCCATGCAATCGCATCTTGAATTTCCTAAAAAGTAAAAAAAAAATTAGCATTTGAAAATCATCCCATGAGAAATTTTGAAAAATAAACTTTGCAGGAGCAGACTAGGCCAGTATCAGTCAGAGGTTCTCGGAAAAATATCCATGAAACATAATTTTGAATATTGAAAATCCTGAACATTTACACATCACTCTTATGCTGATAATTTCACACAACATACTAAAAAAATGGCCACAAATTGCTGTTAAAAGGAGTATAATTTTTGCCTCCTTGATATATGTGAAGGTCGTCTCTCAATGTACCTTATCACTTAGCTGCTTTAATCTAGCTCCATTCGGTCTGCCCCTTTCCGGAATGGTTACTTTTTTTTTTTATTGCTCAGTTCCATAAAGAGGTTAATATAGTCACTAAAAATAAGTCAATCAGAAGTTCGTTGCGAAATACTAACTCATGCTGGCACCCATCGATGTAATCAATTCCAGACCCGCAGCACTTCGACCAGATACGTGATCATCAGATAATAGACAATTAAATTGGAATTCGTGGTAATATGACAGGATTAGAACAGGACGGATTAAAAGATTGAAAATACTGTATGTGTTGAAAGCAATTTTTCTCACCCAAATTTATCGCAATAAATTTTTTATTGACTTCGAATGAAATTTTAATTCTTGAAAGTACATGAGCCATGTACGTCTTTATTTGAAAAACTTAGTTGGAGGTTGAAAACTCAAAATTTTTATAGGTACGACAGTATATGAGAAAATGTGGGGTTCCTGAGAAAAAAAAGAGAGCTTAAAGTTGATATGATTATTTCACTGTTATAGACTGATACAGTTTATGATCATAATTTCATAAAATGAGCTTGATGCTGAAATGAACAGGTTTTCAACTTTTTCAAGGTGCATTAAATAATTTTTGGGCATTTCTGAGAATTGATGAAGTAGTTTCCCATCATTTAAGCTCATATGAGGGAATGCGTATTTTGCATTACAAAGATTTCAAAAATAAGCAGACAAGAGATATAAAATTGACTGATGAAAATATTCAAGACTACCGAAAAAATACAAAGTGGTTTAAAAAATTCCATAGATGTTTTTTTTTCGAGACCCACTGTGCATTTTTTTAATCAACCTATAAACTTTTTAGATTGACTGGTTGGAAATATCTTGCCTTGAAGAGAAAGTAGGATATAAGAGACCTAGTTACCATTAGAAGTTAACTAACTAACTAACTATTTATACGAAAAAACGGTATGAACAGTTACAAGTGTTTCAAGTTTAGTAAAACGGGGGAGGAGGGTTTGTGTCACACACACATCACCTCAAAATAAAAATAAAATAATATATACATCACGTGATGTACCAAATATTTTGTTTTTATTTTATTTTTTGAGTAAACACAAATGCATTCATTCTTTGATTGGAGCCTTTAAAAAAATTGCACAGCAAAGGCAATTACTGAGCACAAATTGAAATACAAGGTGTATTCAGCCTGTTTCCAGATAATTAACAATTGATAGCAATTTAGCAATTTATCTTTCAGGAGATATTGTATAGGATCAACACTTTTCCCTGGCCCTCCAAGATTTCAGAGAGAACAGTTTTACTCAATTGTGAGATAGGGTTCATAAAATTTTCAAGTGAGGAAGACTACCACACCTTAAGTAGTGAAACTATTAGTAATAACTGTTATTGTCAAGACTCAAGTTCATTTGAGGTGTGTTGTGGTAGATTTTGACTTAGGCAGTCTGATTTTCGAAAAAGATGTTATTGATACATAAATCATCATCAGATTATAACTCGCAGAAGCCGGGTCATATGGACAGTAAGCAAACTGAAATGCTGGCACCATTTCATTCTAGAAAAGCCGCGACCTTGGTATAGATATCTTTGGGACATGTTAACGAGTTAGTGTGCGGTAAGTAGTATCCCTTGACGAGATCTTGACGATAAAGGACTAGTTAACTTAACACTTCCGTGTCTGTGTGTGTGTGTAATGAATGAAAAAAAAGAGACAGAGATTAGATCGAATTTCACGTCATTTTTTCTCTTATCTCTTTAGCTTTTTCTGCGCCTTTATTCATTCCATTGTATTTTTTTCTAGACAAAAACGCGCGAAGGACATCAAACATTTTGTTGGTGGTTCGAGTCATGAGGTCATGACAGATCTTTAGCCTTCAATACTATATACTGTCAATTGCATGGAAGTCAAAGGCAAAACAATCCCTTTTTATGTGGCACACAGTCAGCAGCCAAGTAAAATAAACAGGAATATAATATAACCTTATGACAAAGTTTGTGAACGTTCCTTTTTTCCCCCTAACACGTCTCTAACACAAAGAACTCGTTTTGACTACCTGTCACAACCTGTGACTGTCTTAAATTTTTATTTAGGTTACTATTACTACGTCACCTTGTTTCTAAACATCCACAATCATCTGGTTTATGGCAAAGAATATATATAGTCAGTGTAATACAGTGTTTTGCAACCTTTTTGGGCCTGCAGACTGAAATTTTTTTTAACAATTTTCTGAAGACTGGCAGATTTCAGAAAAAAAATTTCGACTGCCAAAGTTTGATTAAATGTTTCCAGACTTGAAAGTTTTGCTTGAAATACTTCATGGCTAGCATTTAATTAATATTTTCTGCTTTTCAAGACAGGGAAAAACTGCTTTTCAGACATAAAGAATGTCTTCAAAATTTTAGAAAGGGTAAGCTTGGGAAATGTTTTACAGACTGAAAAAAAATAATAATTTACTTCAGCCGGTGAACATTTGTCTGAAGTTTTATTGGACAAAATGCCAACTTCTTTTTCCACCAGATGATTGCAGGTGCCATTGTATTCCTAACATTTCAGATAAGGATAACATGCTTCATTATACTACTTTTGTAATGAATAATACGACGTCTTTTATAGGGTGTCCAATCGTTTTTTGAAGACGTCTGGTCGTGTTCAGACTTCTAACACTCAATCCCATATGACAAGATCATCTGTGGACGTTACACACAAGGATCAAATAAAAAAACAAACAATTTTTGTTTAATTTGATGGCACAGAAATGACACAATTCACAAAAGGAAGACTGACTACATCATGTAAGGGAATAAAAGGAATTTGTGCAAAAATCCAAATCCATACACAAGTACTGTATAAAATATGTGAACATGAAGAATGAATAAAATGGAATAATTATTATTTGCAAAGAAAGTTGGGTTTAGGCTACTTTTTAAGTAGAATTAAAGTTTTGACAGGGTGAAAAACTTTAACTGCATTATTGTCAGTCCACAGCATACCTAATGACCTTGCCATAGTTTTGGATAGCCCACAGGAGTATTTGAATCAACCATTGTTTTCTGAGATTGGCCATGGAAACCTAGTACAGTATTGGATTCAACTGTTTTATTCTCCCCTATTTTTTTAGTATCAGATTGTAGATATGAAAAATTGTCCACCCTACAGCCAGATACTAAGAGATTGCCAAAGAGAACTTTTTAAAAGGAAAAATAGATGATGAAGAATTATGTCTCACCTGGTCTGCAGATTTCTGTGTGCTCTCAAAATGCTTTGACTCCAAATATTAATCCAGTCTTTCCATCTCTTATGTACTCATGATGTGTATATATACATCTCAACATACAGTACACAGTTGCACCAAACACCTTGTTATTTCTTTGTTTTTAGACCATGTCTAAATTCCTTGGAGAATAATATAAAATAAACCCTCCTAAGTTTAAGAATACATCTCTCAAACAACCTTAGCAAAGATTTCTGGAAGCTTTTGGGGGTCTTCATCTTGTTATTCAGCGGAAAAATTGGCTTGATTATGTACAAATGAATGAGAGTGAATAATTGAACAAATTAACCATTACCTGCAAGTTCAGCTTAAACATTCCATACCAGCAGTTTCTTAATATTTCTCAGTAACAAACGTAGTTGAGTGGGGTATTGACCTTCAAAAAATGTCATGCTTGTGAATTTGTTCCACTTGGGTGCCTTTGGGTTTGAAAATATTCCCAGACAAGAATAACCTTTTTGATTAGAATCATCTTTCATTCATCTGATATTGTCTACTGTGGACGCTTCGTTTAACTCAACAGTAATTTCCTGGAGTAGTTCTATTTATTGGTAAAACTGTCCTTTTCAGCTTTCTTTTGACAAATAAAAAACAAAGATTTCCTATTTTCCAAAATAGTTGAACACAATAAAAAGTGTGTATGATTTCTCAGATAATTGAATTAAGAATTGAGCGCCTTCTCAAAACAGCCGGTTTATTCCAATTTCAAAACGATTTCATCAAAGAGAATAAATGTACAGTATCAGAAAAACATGAATAACAACATTCAATATCACTCTTATACACAGCAGAAAGTGTAGTCAAAAAAATTAAATTGCCCAATGGAATGCAAAGAGCAGAGCTTGTTTTTCTAAAAACAATTTACTGTGAAATTTTGTCACAAATAAGGAATCCACGGGGACCAGGAAAAATATTTTTTTAAACAAATATTCTTTACAGAAAAACGGAAGCAATATTGTTGCTGTTGATCAGATACCTGGAAAAAAATGCGCTGGAACCATATCTATAGAAACCCTGTACAATTGCTCAATCACACGCCATTCATCATAGGGAACTGCTCTAGAACTGCTATTTCCTGATCAATTGAATTGTGAAGGCACAGACACACACACACACAAATGAATGAATGAAAAAAAGAGACAGAGATTAGATCGAATTTCACGTCATTTTTTATCTTATCTCTTTAGCTTTTTCTGCGCCTTTATTCATTCCATTGTATTTTTTTTTCTAGACAAAAAGGCGCGAAGGACATCAAACATTTTGTTGGTGGTTCGAGTCATGAGGTCATGACAGATCTTTAGCCTTCAATACTATATACTGTCAATTGCATGGAAGTCAAAGGCAAAACACTCCCTTTTTTGTGGCACACAGACAGCAGCCAAGTAAAATAAACAGGAATATAATATAACCTTATGAAAAACAAACACTTGCAAGGAAAAAAGGGGGATTGTGCAGAGATTGTGTTTCTTGAGCAAAACTGATGGACAGTGTTGGACACTGACAGAATTTAAAAATAAATCCAATGATAATGATGCAGTGGAACAAAGATAATTAAAAATCAAGGCAAACCCTGTTCCATACTTTTAAAAAATTGTGAAATTCAGAAACTTCAAAGGTTTGAATTTGCAGGATTGCTTCAGTTTCATTCTGATGATGACCTTTATACTTTGATAATTCAATGTCAATGATTTACTTAAATAAATGTTCTCCTTTTATGGTTCATTGCAGATATTTTATGAGCTTCTGGAATGGATCAAATATTTTTCAATCAGAACTCAGATATTGCAGCACAAAATTATGTCAAATTAAAACCTCATACTGCAAGGGATTATTTATGTATGCCATGGAATACTCATATATACTCTCATAATATTGCATGCGAGTTATTTTTGAGGTGGGGATATGATACACAATATTATATCTTATACAGTATCTATTTGAATACCACCTGCTCCTTTTAAAATTGGGTTAATTTTTTGCGTCATATCAAATAATAAAAAAATAGTTCTTGAAAACAGTTTTGGTGTATGAAGCCAAATTCTAAGAATTACTTTTAAAAAACAGCCGCCCCAATCAAATGAAGGAATATCAAATAAAAGCAAATGAAAACAAAATGTATTTGAGTGGAAAATCACACATTCCACTACAACTACTCCCTGGTTTTTTTGCAGGAAACTATTTTTGGCCATTGAAAACTTCAGTCTGCGTCATACACAAAGGACAGATACAGTATTTGCTTATATTTTCATGCAAAAAATGTAGGTGGACTATATAACTACATTGCTTACACAGGGGAGCATGTGGTACTTGGGTAAATAAAGTATAATTCTCTTTACAATTACAATCTTATCAACAAAAAATTTCCTTGGTGGATGAATTTTGTGTGGTCACATATACTATAGGTTATCTACCTTTGTTTTAGCAGTTCTCCACAAAAAAATCTAAAAAAAGATTATCTTCATGTCCCTTGAATTGCATTGCAGAGAGAGAGAGAGAGAGAGAGAGAGAGAGAGAGAGAGTGTGTCCACCATTAAAAGAATGAGGGTAGTTTTATTTTATTTTTTTCACTGAAAATTGGATGAACTCAATTTTTAAGCAAATTCTAGAGCAGGGCTTCTTAACCCATGGTCCATGGACCAGTGCTGGTCTGCAGAAGTTTTTTGCCAGTCCGCAAGACATTTTCTGGATCATAACAAATTTATCAAACCTAGCAATGAATAAGTCTGTTATCATTATCTGAAATTAAGGAGAGAACATTGCAGTTTATATTGTCAGATTAAAAATATAAGTTGACTTTTCTCCAAATAAAACAAAGTGTCTCCTCCTGAAATGAGTCATTCTAATTTCATCATTCTGAGAAACCTTTCTGCAAGCCCACCTTTCTATTTTTTGAAGACATTCTAGTGTAGCTACTTCAGAGGGTCTTTAAAACAAAACTCTTAAACTACCTGCCAGAAAGTCTTTCAAGCAAAACTTTTTTGAGTCTGCCAGTCTGCAGAGCTCTTTTTATTTTTTATTTGCTGGTCCACAAACATTTTTACAGAAATTGCCCAGGCTGTGGGCCCAGAAAGGCTATATAGGGAATAACACTGGTCTATGCAAAAACATTCTCTCAAAAAATAATACAGTTATTGGTACCTTTCAATTTTACCCTAATCTGTTGCTGAACTAGGGTCAAATTGCAAGAACATTCCTGAAACTCAAAACTTCAAGTACATAAATTAAAAAAATTACCATAGCTGGTCAAATTGTGGGACAAGGGTCAAATTGCAAGTCATCCTCCCTGCATATTTTACCATCAAATTGCCATCAGATGTTCAAATTTTGGGGGATTAAATTTCAAGGTACCACCTGAAATTCTCTTTTAGTCCTTCATTTGAATTTCACTGCAGAGAGAGAGAATCACAAGAAGATAGCAATCTCTATAGAGTTTAGTAAGAATGGCTGCAGTTATTTTTAAATTTTTTTCTTTCAGAAAAGGATCAATAACTAGAAATTTTCAAGCAAACTCTGCAAAGGCACCTGTATTCCTGGTTCAACAAGATATATGCATGCAATCAAGCAGAACACTGTTGATAACCACCATGTGTCTGTTTTTTCATCAATATCCTCTTTCCTCATTATCACTCACAAAAAATAAATAAAGGGAACAACAATAACCCGGGTTGCTGGGTTGGGTGCAACTGGATTCGTCTTCAGCACAGCACTTTTAAATAAACAGAAAAGCAAACAGTGCAATAGTGTGGCTGCTGTGTGCCTATGGATATAAATCAAACTAATCCCTTCGCAGTTCAGAAGTACATACACCATATGCAAGATAAGTTCCATATTATATACGACATCAAGAATAAAGAAGAAACGGAACACCCACAAATTTATATATATTTATCTATCAGTACACAGATGAGCTCTTTGACATGGTATCTTTTCTCTATCACACTGCTGCAGCTCAAACTCCGGATGATCGTCAGCAGACGACGTCGAGTCCAAGACTGAAGTGATGTGTATATGTATAGAAGACAACTGCGTCACGTCCCCATGCACGCACTCTGCGGAGAAACAAAAAGTTCTTGCACTTTTAGCCAAGGACACGTAAGAAATATACTAAAGATGCTGAATATTAGCAAATGGAGCATTGCTTGATTTTTTTAAATTATTGTCGTCCGGTGTTCATCCTATTACAGTCAAACCTCTCTATAAGTCAAACTTCAAAAGACCAGCAAAAAAATGTGACTCAGGGAATTTAACTTTGAATTGAGCTACAATACAAAGCCCCTTTGTCCTGGGAAACATAGACAAATGGCTCAAAATTGTAAATTGTGATATTGTGAGGCTGAAATTACTTCTTAAATGAGTTGAAAGCATCCTGAACTGGGAGGCAGGGTTCATTTGCCCTGCCTACAAGTTTAGGAACCCAGTTTTTGGAACCAGCAAATTTTCCAAATATTTTCTGTGGACCAGCAAAGTTTCAAAAAAATGTTGCAGACACAAAAGAGTTTTGCTTGAAAGACTTTATGGCAGGCATTTAACTAGTTTTGGCTTTTTTGAAAAAATTATGAACTAATGAAGCAGATTTATACTCGTGCAGTGGAATGCCTTCAAAAATTAAAAAGGTGGGCTTGAAGGAAGGTTTCTCAGAAGGAAAAGAACTAAATAATGTATTATAGCAGGTGAACATTTGTCTGAAGTGTTATTGAAAAGCCAACTGTTATTTTTGCCATCAGACAATTTCAACTGCGATTGCCTACATTCATTTTTAAAGAATATTTCAGCAAAAAAAAGGGGGACTTAATTACGCCAAAAAGAAAATTCAACAGAAAACTTTCAAGGCAAAACAGATTAATGAAAATGAAGGTGTCAATTGAAATGTGCATTTGAAATGTTTGCATGATGATTGATGAGCAAGGAAAACATTTAAAAGAAGTAAACTACTCAAAGTTTTTCATTTGTGTTCTCAAAATGTTTTGGAACCCTTTCTGTCAATTTCTGAGAATTGGAAAATGGCCAGGTTTTTTTCTGCATGCAAGGCATATATACATTACTTGCATATACTGTACATATTTCCTTGGCAAAAATGAACTACTGTATTTCATGCTGATGATTTTCTATATACAAGCACTGGTGCCCCACAATTTCACCCTAATCCATTTTGCCAATCAAGGGTCAAATTGTGAGACATCAAATTCAATGTTTTCTACAACAAATTTGACATTTCGAGTCTCTCTGCAGTCAAATTGTGGGGCAAGGGGTGAATTGCAAGTCCATGTTCCAACAAATTCAACTGTTGAATTGTGGGACAGTCAAATTGTAGGGTGTCAAATTGTGAAGTACCACCTGTACTATTACTTTTGTTTTTGTGGGTCCAAGCATGCACTTTGGTTTCAGTTTAAACAAAATAAATTTTTCAATGAAACCTGAAATAATTCCGCATTATTATATGTTTTAATTTTAAAAAAAATCATAAAGAAATGTCGGAGGCTTGTAAAATTCAGATAAGGCATCCGCATTTCCCTTATGTGTAGAAATTATGAATAAATATTGTCACAAGCAAAGTTATCAGGTCCATATCTAATGGTTTTTTGGCATCAAAGTTAAATGGTAGACAAAACTCAAAATTGTTTTAAAGGTTATCATCACGAATGACAGTCACACAGTTTGAAAATAAAAATTTTAAAAATTGGTTCCAGTTTCAGACGACAGGATTTTTATTATGATAGGTCATAACATTACTGGAGAAAATGTGAGAGAAAAAATGTCTCTCCACATATGTGAATAAGGCCATTCATCGAAATACGTTGGTTTTGGTGCGACACAATGTGGATGCGGAATTTTTTAAATTTGGTCCCCGCGCCACTTGAGCAGGAGGGGCATGAGTTTGGGGCGACATCTACGCGGAACTGTGCGTCAATGGTGAACCTCTTACGAAAAACCCTGGATAATTCTCGATAAAATATTTTTTTCGGCGTGTCCTCGACGTCAAAGTTCGGGGGTTTTTCCGTTATTTCTTACACGAATTAATCAATTTTTTGAAAGGATAGACAACTAGTTTGAGCAGAAGATATAAATGATGATAAAATTTATATAAAATATGATCAGCCTTGCGAAGCAATATCAGAAAGCGTTTTGAAAACTTATGGCGTATCATATGTTCAAGTAGTCAATCGAATTCAACGGGAAACTTGAAGTAGAACTGCTCTTTTCCAGGCAAAATAATTCTATCTTATTTGTTATCAAGAAGTTGCAACAAAAAAAACAGAGACATGGGCAATTTTCGAAATGACGATTTTTCAGAATCAATAAAAAAAGAATACTGCTGATTTTTCCAAAGGGTTCTTATTCAGAATTTTCGAAATTTTTGGTGAAAAAATGTCATTACGAATAACCAAGCAGTTACTAAATTATTTAACCTATAATAGAATATCATGGAATGCATCAAAAATGATTTCCTGCTGCTCTAATAGAAAATATTATTGCTGCTCGAAAAACATTATTATAATTTTTTATGCACGTTATTCTGGTTGGAAATGTCATGTTGTTTGAAAATGTTGCCATTTGACCAGAAAAACAAAAATCGCTGGATTGGAAGGAATTTACGGAGGTTAAATTTTCACCACTTCCCCACAAAAATGCTGCATAACAAATGTTTAATTGTAAAAAAAAAAAGTTTGCCTCTTTTACTAAAGCAAAATAACACCTTCAATATACACATATCATATGAAGGAAAGTATTAGATTTTTGCAGAGGAAAAGGAATATTTTACTGTGAATATAGAAACCACAGAATAAAAAGCGTCTTCCTGAAAACGTGGGAGAAAACACGTAACCCCCCGATTATCGCGTGACGCCAAAACCTTTTTTTTTTCTTTTGCGATTTGACCGCCCTGTTTTTTTTTTCATTTATCCCTTCTCTGCTTGTTTTCTTCATATCTTCTTTAACGACTTCGAGTACCAACAGAATTTCAGGCATACTTTTCTTGCTCTGCCAATCCGGAAACCTGGTGCTTGCTGGAAAGTGAGACAGACAGAAAATTGAGAGAAAAAGAGCGTTGGATTCCCATCAAGAAATACTGTTCCATCGTGTGCATTTTATTCGCCGCCTTTCTTCTTATTGTCAAACCCCTTTCACTTTTGCACATCACAAGCACACGTTTCTCACATATACATATCTGCCAAATATGTCTGACCCCTGCATATTTTCCCAGTCAAACAGGTCTGAGGAATGAGCAAGAGATATTCAAATAGTGCTCTTTTTAGGTAGCTCTCTTTTGCACCTTGATTGTGACTATATGCAGAATGTCTTTGTGAAGATGCTTCTGCTGCTTGTCCAGAAAATTCTTGAAATGATGCTGGATGTTGTAATAAACTTGAAGTTTTTGAGTTGTGGTCAAAGGAACTCAAAAAATTGACTAGTGGTGGGTTTAAATTAAGGATTTTGGCTTGAAGTGTGCAGATTATTCAAAGAATTTCTCTGACCAATTTACTGTATTTACAAAGTTTAATCATTTACAGATGTCGCATCTGTAATAATACTGCAGAACAGCTGACAGGATTTAAATACTGTACTGTATATATATACTCTTGTATTCATGACTGATATCAGCAAAGATATGCTGATATAGAACAGATGCTCATGTCAAGGAATGGCCTTCTTTTTCTGTCATGTTTTTTCACCTCAATGTCTTGTCTTATCAACCATTCCATTGTTTTAGTGTTGGGTAGTATATATATATGTGCGCAGCAACTATCACAATGGAAGGACGAAGTATAAATACTTAGAAAGTTGTGGATCTTTATAATAAAGATTGATTTTTCTGCTTTGGTCCCAAGGCTGGATCAAAATCTTTCAATTTACCAGTCTGCATCAATAAATGTAGGACTTTTCATCCTGTTTGGTATGCATATCAGTAATATCACCAATGCATGGTACTGTACATGAACACTCTCATACACAAATTCTACTGTATATATATCATATGTATGGTTTATGAACATGAACATCATGTGTGATACAAAATTTCAACTCTGAACTTGACTGATTTTCCTTGCCAAATTTATGAAATAAATGGGGATGAGTAGACTTTTTTTTCTTAAAATTTCAGTATTTCACCTGGGTTTGAATATTAATTAGATATTTTGTGCATGATATGCGCCTTTAAAAAAATTTCAGAAATCAGGAGTACAGCATACATAAAACACCATGGACCGATTTTTGAACAAGTGCGTTATTTATAAAAAAATATGATAGTTGAAATTTGTCTGATACTGTACTAGTATATTGCGGTATATATAGGCTGACCTATTTTCCTAAGGGACATCTGAAAAAAAGATAATGATGTCATGAAAAATGTTACATTTTAAATGCAATTCATCATAAACTACAAGAGCACTGCTATGCATAAAAAAGAAAACTTATTTTCTGCGCATTTCTAAAATTGAATTTATTTTAATTTTTGTCTAATAAAACAAGATTTGTAGGAAAATGTGCGTTTCTATAATTTTCAACCTTTATATGTGTTACAGGATTTCTTGCCCACACATGTGTATCTAAAATGAAAACTGTTGTACTGTACACCAGTGTTCCCCAACCTTTTTTGGCCCACAGAAAGGCAAATTTCTATAAATCTTTTTGTGGAGCAGCACATTTTGAAAAAATGTTCTGCAGGCTGGTGAAGTTTTGTAACATTTTTGCACACTTGAAAAAGTTTGCTGAAATACTTTATGGCAGGTATTGAAACAGTTTTTGCTTTAAAAAAAAGTCAGTTGAGAACCAATGAACCAGGTATAGTAGAATATCTTCAAAGAATTAGAAAGGTTGGCTTGAACAAAAATTTCTCAGATAATGTATTTCATCAGGTGGAAATTTGTGTCAAGTGTTATTATAATTAGAAAAGCCAACTTTTGCTTTTCATGAGCTAATTAAAACTGCAATTATCTTGCAAAATTTTAAGATCAAGATACTGTACTGTAACATGCTTCATTGATAGTTTTGGTAAATTTCTTATGCTTGAGAAAATTTCCTGTGGACTGGCAAAGAACTTCTGCCAATCCTGCCAGTCTGCAGACCATGGGTTGAGAAGCTGCT
>CAJPEX010004187.1:0-14015 GCA_905338405.1 Notodromas monacha | reverse complement strand
AGATCTTCCAAGAAAATTGACACAAGGTTCTGCTTATGAATTTTACAAATGTTTACACTCACCATCTGGTTGACTTTCAGAGACATCGCAGGGGTAGTAGTTGTGGGGTACCAGAGACTGCATGGATTCAGGCTGAGGTTCAGCCATGACAGCTGAATCAGAAGCAGGATACTTCCATTCACATTTCACAGCACTGGGGCTGTAAGTGGTCACCACTTCTCCACAAACAGGCTCAACTTGGAAAGAAGCTGCTCTGCAACATGCCCAAGGAACTCCATCCAGCAGTTTTTCATTTGACAAGCGCTGATCCACACCTGTGCCAAATTTGGGGAAGTAAAGATTGGAAATTGGGTGCAAAAGGTGTTTGGACCAATTCATCAAGGACAGTGCATTCAACAAAAAGTGTGTGTGTGTGTGTGATGACTGATGAGTAACCCATGGTTCCTGCTGAACCCAACAATTGTTCATGGAACAGACTCATATTAATTAGTTTCCTCCCATTCCAAAAAAAATGGCAGCATACTTTATTTTAAAATGTTTTAGTTTGACCCAAGGTCACCAACACCACAACCAGTAGTGAGCAGTAAAAAGGCATACAAGATACAATGCAATTTGATTCCTTTGTAAAAAAAATTTCACCCACACAAAATCCCAGCTTTATATCTTCAGTAAGATTTATAAGTTGTACAACTTTTATGTCCACATTCCACAAGATGATTTTGCAAAAATAGTTTTGCTTAATTTTGGAGAAACTGGACCTTGAAAACACATCATTTTTTATTCAAAACACAAAAGTAATCTAGAGCCACACAAAAAAAACTGCAAAATTCCAGTTTTATATCTTCAGTAAGATTCATAACTTACACAGCTGTGATTTCAACATTCCACAAGAGAGTATTTGGCCAAAATAATTTTGATGGGCAATGAAAAATCTCAGCCTTGAAAGCACATCATTTTGTATCAATAAAATATCTAGAGCCACATGAAAAAATACTGGGTTTTCTGACTTACACAAGGAACCATTTAATTTTAATATCCAAATTTCAGGAAATGGCATTTTTGCAACAACAACAAATCCAGGCACTGCTGCAAGGTGCATAAAGTATACAGTACTCCTTAATTTGTTTCTTACTTTTGGATGGGTACTCTCTTCAGTCAGATTCATTTCCATATGAAATGGGTGACAAAACTATGCCCTCCATACACAAGGACTCTGAAAACGTCCACCGTTGTGACCTTTGAGTGTTAAGTACGTTTTTCCTCCGGTCCAGGACATCCAGGACAGTTTCACCTTTTTCTCGTTGACCCACAACAGTGTCGTGGACTTCGAGAGGTCGGTGAGTTTCCTGCCACCCAACATGTACTCCAACCTTCTCACACTCTCCATGTGCAAACCCCACGTTCTCCCAGGTGACGTTGTGACCGAGTACCCGTCCACCTGTCGTTGTTCGTACGTCAGTTTGTTGAAGACCAAGTGACACTGTATGAACGGTGAAAGAAGAAGTTATGTACGAGACATTTCAAAAAAACCAACAGAACTTGTTACTTTTGTAGTCTGAGGTAAAAAAAATATATTGGTGAGGAACTTTCTGCTAAGACCTTCACAAAAGAGGATCTGCATCATCACTGATGGGATATGGTTCAAACATGCTTTGAAGATTGTGAGACATAAATAATTCAAAACCAAAGAAGCTCTAGAGTTCCAATTAAATTGTTAGTGGCAATCAGAACTTGGAACCAAAAAAAATATACACACAACACACACAAATAAAAAAAATAATTTATCTGACTTTCTGCCATTAGTGAATAAATAAAATCCTTTCAATATCAGAGAGAAAATTTGAACTCAGACTGAATCCTATATCCAAATAATTTTGGAACTCTATTTGAGAAATTGCACAACTTAATTACTGCTGCCTGGGAAATTTTTTTTATCTAACCCCTTCATCATGTGGTCAATTTTTACATTAAAAAATTGAAAAAGTGTTGCTAAATTTTTGAGAGGAAGCATTAGAAACCTTGCTCAACATGGATACTTCATCATACATCAGGATTTTTTTTATCTAACCCCTTCATCATGTGGTCAATTTTTACATTAAAAAATTGAAAAAGTGTTGCTAAATTTTTGAGAGGAAGCATTAGAAACCTTGCTCAACATGGATACTTCATCATACATCAGGAGCAATTAGGAATTTTCCAACAAATAAAAAGGTCTTTCAAAATAACTGCATATCCCAGCAGCTAGGTTGAATGAAATTGCTGGCAAACTTGTTGAAATACAATGAGAGACAGTGAAATACCTTGAGTTCCAGAAGTTTATAAGTCTGGATCCTGAAAACCACTTAGGAATCAACAAGAATAGAAACTTTCATTTCTAAAGTCGCTTAGGATTTATTTTATTTTATTTTAGGTTGGACTCAGGTAACTATTTGGTTCCAGAAGTTTATAAGCATGTACAGTATATTCAAAACCATCTCAGGGATCAACAAGAAGAATTGAAACACTCCTTGTTTTTTTAACTGCTCAGGATTTTAAAAATTCTACATCAGGTTTGACTTAGGCACTTGTCTGATTCCAGAAGTTTATAAGTATAAATCCTGAAAACCATCTCAGGGATCAACATGAAGAATTGAAACTCTTCCTTTAAGCTGCTTAGGATTTATTTTCATTATATTCTAGGTTTGACTTGGGCAAATTTTTTGATTCCAGAAGTTTACATGTCTGAATGCTGAAAACCTCTCAGGGATCAACATGAATAATTACAACTATTTTTTAAAAGCTACTTATGATCTATTTTTATTTTATTTCAGGTTTGATTTGGACACTTGTTTGGTTCCAGAAGTTTACATGTCTGATAATACCTTGAGTTCCAGAAGTTTATAAGTCTGGATCCTGAAAACCACTTAGGAATCAACAAGAATAGAAACTTTCATTTCTAAAGTCGCTTAGGATTTATTTTATTTTATTTTAGGTTGGACTCAGGCAACTATTTGGTTCCAGGAGTTTATAAGCATATATATTTAAAACCTTTCAGGGATCAACAAGAAGAATTGAAACCCTTTTTTTTTACTGCTCAGGGTTTTAGAAATTCTGCTTCAAGTTTGACTCAGGCAACTATTTGGTTTCAGAAGTTTATAAGCATGTACAGTATATTGAAAACCATCTCAGAGATCAACACAAAGAATTGAAGCACTCCTTGTTTTTTTTAAACTGCTAAGGATTTAAAAAATTCTACATCAGGTTTGACTTAGGCACTTGTCTGATTCCAGAAGTTTACATGTCTGAATTCTGAAAACCTCTTAGGGATCAACATGAAGAATTGAAACCCTTCTTTGATAAGCTGCTTAGGATTTTTTTTAATTTTATTTCAGGTTTGATTTAGGCACTTGTTTGGTTCCAGATGTTTACATGTCTGAATTCTGAAAACCTCTCAGGGATCAACATGAATAATTACAACTATTTTTTAAAAGCTACTTATGATCTATTTTTATTTTATTTCAGGTTTGATTTGGACACTTGTTTGGTTCCAGAAGTTTACATGTCTGAATGCTGAAAACCTCTAAGGGATCAACAAGAAGAATTGGAACACTCCTTGTTTTTTAAACTGCTAAGGATTTATTTTTATTCTACATCAGGTTTGACTTAGGCACTTGTCTGATTCCAGAAGTTTACATGTCTGAATTCTGAAAACCTCTTAGGGATCAACATGAATAATTAAAACTATTATTTCTTAAGCTGCTTATGATTTATTTTTATTTAATTTCAGATTTGATTTACGCACATTTTTGATTCCAGTAGTTATAAGACTGAATCCTGAAAACCTCTCATGAATCAACATGAAGAAATAAAAACCTTATTTTTTAAGCTGATAAGGATTTATTTTCCTTTTATTTCGGGTTTGACTTAGGCACTTGTCTGATTCCAGAAGTTTATAAGTCTAAATCCTGAAAACCTCTCAGGGATCAACAAGAATAATTAAACTATTATTTTTAAAGCTGCTTATGATTTATTTTTAATTTATTTCAGGTTTGATTTAGGCACTTGTTTGGTTCCAGATGTTTACATGTCTGAATTCTGAAAACCTCTCAGGGATCAACATGAGGAATTAAAACCCTTACTTTTAAAGCTGCTTAGGATTTATTTTCATTTTATTTTAGGTTTGACTTAGGCACTTGTCTGATTCCAGAAGTTTATAAGTCTAAATCCTGAAAACCTCTCAATGGAACTGCTTCTTTTTTCAGCTGCTCAGAATTTATTTTCATTTTATTCTAGGTTTGACTTGGGCAACTTTTTTGATTCTAGAAGTTCACAAGTCAGAATCCAGAAAACCTCTCAGGGATCAACAAGAAGAATTGAAACCCAACCTGTCTAGTTTTTTTATATACTGTATTACAGTATTTCAGGCTTGACTTATGCAACTGATCCCTTTTCCTGACATCATACAAGTCGACCTATAGCAAAATCCACATTCAGAATCACTATACATATAAAAACAGCACACACACGCAAACAACAAAAAAAACTCACAAGTCAAAAGGCACTGCTGCAGTTTCCCCCGAGTCCCCGGCGGCCTGATCAACAGGTGTCACTTGCTGAAGTAGTTGTGGTGCCAGGTGATGATGGTATTGGTACTGCTGTTGCTGCTGCTGTCGATACTGCAGATGATGATGATGGCTCTGATGCAACGACTGCTGGTACCTGCTAGTCAACTCCTTATTATTAGCAGTGTTCGTCGTCGTTGTTGTCTGCATGCTGAGGTCCAGTGGCTCGCGAGCATCGCGACACCTGCTGGCCGTGTCCGGCGGCAACGACGCCAGGTCACCGAACCGACGACGATGATGATGATGATGATGATGAGGATCCGAGGCATCCAGCGCTGATGCTGCGGCCGATGTTGCTTCCATGCCGGCCGGCGGAGCAGAGTCGAATGCGGATCTGGCAGCCCTGCACCCGACTCCATTTTCGAACAGCTTATTCAGCCCCGCGCTCGAAGGCGCCATCACCGGCGGCAACATGTCCGCGAGCAAGTCCTCGGGATGCTGTATATCTTCTTCTTTTTTTTTTTTTTTTGTGTGTGTGTGCATGCGCAGGAAAAACATGTTTTGAGGGGTAATATGCATCATGCACTTGGAAGGAGACAAGGAGGGGAAATGAGGAAAGAAAGTAATAAACCAGAGGCTTTTAGTGAAGGTGGAGTGTAGGTAGGGTTGGTTCATAAAGTTTGAGACCTTTTGAAATACAGTACAGTGAAACCCCCCCAAGATGCGGATTTCATTGGTTCATCAAGAGTGTTGGAATGTCCTTATGTTGAGTCTCATTTTCCCTTGTACTTCAATCCAAATGCATTTTATTGATCCTTCTTTTTTGTCAAAAATTAGAAATAGATCCTCAAAAATGTTTGATAAAAATTGTTTCCCTCAACTTCAAGTTTTAAAAAACACCAGTGCAAAATAAAACCACATAGAATCTGATCTTTTGGTATAAAAAGGAGACCAAGAAGCAAAGAAAAAGAATAAGTCTTGCTAGAATATTCACAGATTATGGAAAAAACTCTTTAAAAAAAAAGCCCAAAAATCAGCTTGCTTTTGACTATGAATTAGAGTGAATTTATTACAAAATGTTCTCTAAATTGTAATACATGCACATTGAAAAGAGACAAGGAAGGGAAATATGAAAAAAATAAACCTAAGGCTTTTAATGAAGGTACAGTATAGGAGGGTTGGTTCATTAGTTTTTAGACTTGAAATACAGTAGAAACCTTCCCCCCCCCCCCCCAAGATGCAGACAAGATTGGTGCATCAAGAGTGTCCTGATGTTGGAATGTCCTCAAGTTGAGTCTCATTTTCCCTTATACTTCAATGCTAATGCATTTTATTGGTTCTTCTTTTTTGTCAAAAATTAGAAATAGATCCTCAAAAATGTTTAATAAACATTGTTTCCCTCGACTTCAAGTTGTAGTAAACACCAGTGAAAAACAAAACCACATAGAATCTGATCTTTTGCTATCAAAATAAGATTTAAAAAAGCAAAGAAAAAGAATAAGTCTTGCAAGAATATGCTCAGATGATGGAAAAAACTCTGAATAA
Source organism: Notodromas monacha (assembly GCA_905338405.1). Taxonomy (NCBI): domain Eukaryota; kingdom Metazoa; phylum Arthropoda; class Ostracoda; order Podocopida; family Cyprididae; genus Notodromas; species Notodromas monacha. The sequence continues at coordinate 7,929 of CAJPEX010004187.1, read as the reverse complement.
GCTCAAAATCAGCTTGCTTTTGACTATTGATTAGAGTGAATTTATTCTGAAATATTTTTGAAATTGTTGTGAATATAAATAACTTGATTCATTTAAAAGATAACAAAATTAAAAGTAACATGCTTTGATTTTTTTTGGAAAATTTCAGAAAAGTTTCCCTAAATCAATCCTATGTCTGAATGTTGGGCCTGATTTTTTTGGTATTCAAATCTCCCTGAGTCAAATTGTCCATTTGTTGGGGTGTCCGCATATTGGGGTCTCACTCTATTTTGAACAGAGTTTCAACAAATCCCCAATTAATTTTAATGGCTTAGCCCCATCATTTGGCAACAATTCAGCACTGTTCAACACACTCTCCACCAATTTCAATGCAGTTTTTTTCATGCAATAAAGCCAAAAATAAAAACAGTGCCAAAATCAAGTTTTGTTAGTTAATTATGCACCCTGTGACTTCTGGCTGTTCCCAACAGCAGTGAAGAAGAACCTTAAAGGGATTGATTTTGAGAAGAGCAGCTTAATCAACTAATTGAACTCAATTTTTGGCACTCTTTTGATTGTTGGATTTATTATACTGAGAAAAATGCATTGAAATTGGCTTCAATTTGACCTCCTGCAATTCAACCACCCCACACTTTTGACAGTCAAATTTGCAGGGAGGTTGACTTGCAATTTGACCCTTGCCCCGCAATTCAACCTGCTTTGGCCATTTTCTTTTTCTTTTTTGAACTTATATATTTTAATTTCACAGAGTGTCTCACAATTCAACCAATTTGCAATTTGACCCTAATTATGGCAATGGATTAGGGTTGAATCCATGCCTAATTTTTCTTTCTTTTGACAACAAAAGTCCTGTTTATAATACAGTAAATGGAACCTTCAACTGGTTAAAAAATTTGTAACCGGGTCAAAAGGTGGAGGTGTATTAATAAGTAAAAAATGAATTTCAACAATATAATAATAACATATCCATCGGAAGGTGTCGTAGACGTAAAAATTCAACGTCCAAGTAAGAAAAACGCCTTAAACTTTCAGATGCTTCGAGATTTATATAAGGTTGGACAACACCTATCTCGACAAAAAACCGTTCGGGTGGTTTTGCTTACTGGATCGGAAGATGTTTTTTGTTCAGGGATAGATCTTAACGATTTAAGCGATCCCAAAAATCGATGGACCGCTGTTAGAGCCTTATTTAGTCCAGTGGCCAATATGTTTCAAAATGTTTTTTTGATTTGGCGTGATATGCCAGTGCCTGTGATTGCAGTCATTCAAGGGCCTTGTTTTGGGGCGGGTATGCAGTGGGCTTTGGGTGCTGACATACGCATTGCCCATCCAGATAGTCAGTTATCCATTATGGAAGCCAAATGGGGGCTTATTCCAGACATGGGGATGTCGGTCACTTCAAGAGGGTTAATCCGTTTGGACGTGTTAAAAGAAATATGCATGACCGCCCGTGTTTTGGATGCCCAACAGGCCCAATCCATCGGTTTGATTACCTATGTGAGCGAATCGCCTATGGAAAAGGCCATGGAGCTGGCCAAAGAAATTATGGAACGCTCACCCGATGTGGTATTGGGTGCAAAAAGATTGATTAATAGCATGACCCATCAATCCAATTTCATGACCTTGTTTAAGGAGCGAATGTGGCAGCTTCGACTATTGATCGGAAAAAACAGGTCCAAGGCCATTGAAAAATCCAAAGACCCTACGGTTGTTTTTCATCCTAGACAATGGAAATAGAATGATTTGATTTGACATGATTAAAACCGCGCCGTTTTTATTAAATCCCTGTAAATCAAAAGCATTAAGATGTTCTTTTTATGGGTTTGTATTGGGTTGATTTTTTTATTGCCCAGCCCGTTTTTTGAAAAACCCGCCGCCACATCGATCGATGCCTCCAATGCCTCTTTTTGGGGTGACCCAAAACACCCATACCATGCCAATTATAGCTACTTTAGGGAAGCATCGTGTGGTAGTAGTGGATGAAAATGGTCAACGATTGGTTAAACACTTCGAGGTGATTCGTTAAATTTTTTAATAGTTCCAAGGAATTTGGTTTGATAATTACTATATTGTAAGCATAATTTAAAACAATTTAACTATGGGAATTATTTCATTTATTAAAAATGCGGGTGCTAAAGTATTTGGTTCATCGGATACGCCCGAAGAATTGGCAAAAAAAGTAAAGGACCATGTGGCCCAATTCGGATTTGATTTATCTCAAGTAACCTTTGCGGTTGAATCTGAAAAAGTGGTGGTTTCTGGAACGGCCAAAAATTTGGATGAAAAACAAATCATGAGTTAAATGCACACTCCATTTTTAATGACTCAAAACTTGAGATATTTTAAACATGAAACCCACCAGAATTCCAATTTAGTACCATTATTTGTCCTGGCACATTTTCTGGCATTAAACAGGGGTTTGCACTAAATTGGGGGGTTGCACATCTGGATTACTCATCCTAAAATTTGGACAAAAAACAATTCCTGAGTTGAATGCACACCCCATTTTTATTGACCCAAAACTTGAAATTTTTTAAAAATGAAACCCACCAGAATTTTAATTTAGTGACATTCCTTGTCCTGGCACATTTTCTGGCATTAAACAAGGGGTTGCACTAAATTGGGGGGTTGCACATTTGGATTATTCATCCTAAAATTGGGATGAAAAACAATTCCTTAATTAATTGCACCCCCCATTTTTAATGCCCCAAATCTTGAGATATTTTGAACATGAAACCCACCAGAAAAATTCAGTTTAGTGCCATTACTTGTTCTGCTGGGCACATTTTTTGACACTAAACAAAGCTTTATACTAAATTGGGGGTTGCATATTTGGATTATTCATCCTAAAATTTGGACAAAAAACAGTTCCTGAGTTGAATGCACACCCCATTTTTATTGACTCAAAACTTGAAATTTTGTAAACATTAAACCCACCAGAATTTCAGTTTAGTACCATTCTTTGTCCTGGCACATTTTCTGGCATTAAACAAGGGGTTGCACTAAAGGGGGTTGCACATCTGGATTATTCATCCTAAAATGTGGATGAAAAACAATTCCTGAGTTGAATGCACACCCCATTTTTATTGACCTTTTATTGACCCAAAACTTGCAATTTTCTAAAAAAAAAAAAAACATGAAACCCGCCAGAATTTTAATTTAGAACCATTCTTCGTCCTGGCACATTCTGTGGCATTAAACAAGGGTTTGCATTAAATTGAGGGTTGACCGTAATTCAATGCAACAAATAATACTGTAGTTCATTCCAGCACAGTATTGCAAAATGTCCTCTCTCTCTCTCTCTTGTCCCAAATGACTTCGTTGTAACGGGGATTCTATACTTCCGGATCAACTTGTCAACAACAAAAAACAATACAATATACTCACCGTCAGTTTGAGAAGCAACGTCCACCTTGTTCTGGTATCGAAGTCCCAGGTACGGATGAACACTTATCACCATGCTGCATAAAATTCGTTGAACGATTCAGGCTTTGCCCTAAAACAAAACAAATAAAGGAGTAAAACAGCGGTTTTTTTTTAATTTTGTGAATTACGTGTGACATTCGGAACATCGACATTTTCATTAATTTTTTTATGACCCCTGAAACTTATTCTCGTTATTCGGAATTTTCTACAGGAAAAATGATTATGAAAATCCCCGTCCAAGGGATATCGTGAATAAAAAAAAATCCAATGACGGTTTTCAAGTCAATCAGGCGCGTAGAAAATGTCAAGTGTAAAATATTTGTTACATTCTATAATCATGTTTTTTATTTTTACTTTACTATCCTCATAAACTACAGGTGGACTCGCTCTACAACTAGTTTCTCTGTGGAATGAAGTTTTCCCCATTTCATACAAGTTCTCAACAACAAATTTTGCTTTTGGCCCCTTGGTTTCTGTTATAGAGAGTCCATCTTTATTTTTTTTTAACCCTCAGTGACTCCTGTCCTAAAGTGGATACTGTAAGTGGAATTATACCATATTTACCATACAGTACTAAAATTAATTGTTCCTAAATACCAAGGAAAAAAAGTGATAGTAAATGGGTGTAAAATTTGGCAAACATTTTAAACTTCATGTGCGCATCATGAATAATTTATTGAGAAATGTTGGAACCATTTTAACAAACAAGGTCTAAACAAATGAAAACTAATCAAATCCAGATTTAATTTATGTCAAAATGTAAATTCTGGTGGGTTTCATGTTTAAATTATTTGAAGTTTTAGGGCATTAAAAATGGGGTGTGAATTTAAATCAGGAATTTTTCATCCAAATTTATTGAGCAATGTTGGAACCATTTCAACAAACAAGGTCTGAACAATTGAAAACTAATCAAATCCAGATTTTAATTTATGTCAAAATTTAAATTCTGGTGGGTTTCATGTTTAAATTATTTGAAGCTTTAGGGCATTAAAACTGGGGTGTGCATTTAAATCAGGAATTTTTTTCTTCATCCAAATTTTAGGATGAATAATCCAGAAGAGCATCTTGCTCAAGGTGTGCATGTGGGAATAGTGGTATACTTGAGTAAATACAGTACATTTGAAAAAAAGAAGGGGAAATGGGCAATAAATGTGTTTGAACAAAAATCAGTAATGATTTGTGAGGATTAAAAATAATAATAAAAATTTCAGAGTAACTTGCATGTGACAACTAACCAGATTAGGGCATTTTCTCTGTCAAGATATGTGACTTGACAAAATGAGAGAAATCAGAATAATATCTGTACTGAAGAAATGCACAATGTTCAAAGAAATTATGGGCTCACCTTTCTCAAGAAATTTTCTCAACACCTATCTTTTACAAAATGTACACCAATTCAACCTTGGATTATTTTACTAAATGAGATTCCTATCATCTAGTTTAGGTCCAGAATAATTCAGGTTAAAAAGTGTCTGATTTTACAGCAATTAATTTCAGGCATTGAGGCAAAATAAAATTCAATGATGTCATGACATCCCCACTCACCTGGTAGTTGTGCAGAATTGTCTGCAGGAAGGATCCTCCTCAGTTTTCCCAATTCAGAGATCCTCGCGAGGGTCAGTGTCAAACACACATCAGAATCACATCACATTTGACACCAAGAAATATGACTCCAAAAAGAAACTAAAACAAACTCTGAAGATTCTGGCAAAAGGAGATGAACCAAGCCTTCGAATAAATGATAAACCCATATTGCAATTTGATGACACACCAAATTCCATCCCATCACTTTCCCGGGGCACAAACTCGGTGAAAAGTGCAATAAAGTACAAAATAAATGAGAACGGAAACTTGACCTTTGGGAATAATTTGAGACCATCCGCTCGCAAGTTAGGTCGAGGTCAGGTCATGTCAGTACAATGCCGGTACTTTGCACAGTACCGAGGTTACGCATTTAAGCCAGGAAGCAATTCCTTGATCATATGGACACTACACTAAGATCATAATGCAAAATAAACAAATGTAAATTTCACCAAAATAACTAAAACAGACGCATCTTATTGTCACAGGAAAGCCACTGTCAATACTGTACAGTGAGACCCCAAGATGCGGACATAATTGGTGCATCAAGAGTGTCCCCAAGTCGAAATGTCCTTAAGTTGAGTCTCATTTTCCCTTAGACCTACATTATATAGATTTTAATTGGTGTTTCACGTACAAAATACCCATCATAATTCCATGAAAATAAAAATTGTCTCCCAATTTAAACTGATTCAAATCAATGTATTCCAACGCAATACGGACATTTGGGGAATTGAATCCTGATACCTCTGTGGAGTACTGTACACAGAAATGTTGGCATTCTCTGTAAAACATAGCGTTCAAGTGAAAAAAAAGATGGAAGTTCCTCTCTACTGGAGGTACTTTTTTTAATTAGATAAATGGATGGTAAATTGGTGAGAGAAATGCCCAAGAACTTTTCTTGCATCAATTTTAGGGTTGGAAATATCTGTTTCTTGTAATTTGGCCTGAAATGTATTTGCAATTTCATCACAAAATGTCCCTATGTTGGGTCAGTGTCCTCATGTTGGGTCTTTTTTATGAATTTCCAATTAGAAAATAAGTGTCCCTATGTTGAATTGTCCGCAGGTCAAGGTGTCCGCATGTGGGGGTCTCACTTCATATGTATTTACTAAAAATAATAATCATATGAAAACTCAAATAAAATTGCAGCCACACCACAGGAACCTAACATAAGAATCCATTTTTATTAAAGTCTGCAGTTTATGGAATAATTAATCCATTGTTTAACTTTCAAACCCAGAGGTAAAATTAAAAACTGAAAACGCCATCAAAATAGATGAAGCAAAAGGATCTGGTCACAATAAAGCTATTAGAGTACCATCACTTATTCACTGGACAGAAATAACAATACAGTACAGTAATTTGTATGTGAAACTCAAATGACATAAAAATGTCATCAAAATAAATAAAGCAAAAGGATCATCAGGTCTCAAGAAAGCTGTTACAGTACAGTACCACCACTTATCTACTGGACAGAAATAATAATACAGTACTGTTTTTATCATGTGAAAAATTAAATAACATTAAAATGCCATCAAAATAAATAAAGCTAAATAATCTGGTTACAAGAAAACTGTTACCACAATTTAGTCACTGGAAAATAATAATAATACTTATCATATGAAAACTCAAATAACATGGCAGCCATAACAACATGAATCTCAAAAGAATAATTAATAATGAGAGTCTACAGTAAATGAAACCACAAATCAATCATCAGATTCTGAGGCATAAAAATGAACAACTGCTAAATTCATTAAAATATCTGAACCATGTGAAACAGTAGGATCTTGTTACAAGGAAGTCCTTACTAAAATTGATTATAGTAATAATAATCATACTGAGACTCAAATAACAAGAGGTAAATTCCAAAAGAGCCTAACCTAAATGAATCTGTGAAGAAAATCTGCTGTAAAGAATATGGAATGATTAACTAATCTAGATTCTCCAGTCAAAAAGTTCCTCAACTACAAAATGAATATTTACAAAAAAAATGGCTCCTCCATTTTACATCCCTTATTTGGAAAAATCCCTCATTGAATAAAATTTCAACCACATAAAATATTTTAATAATAAAAATGCACAAAAAGAAAATCAGGAATACCAAGTACAGTATTTATAAATATGGGAAAGCCTTCTCTTCCCCCAAAATGTTTGATTTGTTTCTTTTTTAAATAGCCATTTTTTCATATTGGCTATATCGAACAAAGCAGAAATTATTTGCAGCTTCAGTTTAAATTTGGAAAAAATTCCTCTTGGGAAATGTTCATCATCTGGAAGGAGGAGCACAATAATTGTCTTATGCCCATAATATGGTTTTCACAAAATATGGGGACACACTACTGTACTGAAAATGGCAGAGAAAAGTGATAGATGACAAAATACATTACATCATTTTAATAAAAACCAAGTATGATGAGGGAAACTTTAATACACTAAATTGCATTCCTCATACAGCAACAAATATATCCTCTAGAGAACCCTTGACCCCAGATAAATCCTCTGCTTCAAAAAAACAATAATATGAACCTTTAATAACATTGTCACTAAACTAATGGGAGGGATGACCTCAAAAATGGTTTTTTTTCTTCAAGATAATTCATCATCACAAGATTTCACTGCACTTCATTGCATTTGAATTTGGAAAAAATATTTTAAAGCTATGCACTTATACATGCAAGAGACCTGTGATGAGGAAAGATTGTGCTTCGTTCAACTCACCCACCTGCATTTAATAGAACCCTGCGCCAAGTTCATGCCCCAGCAGAACAACCATGAAGGGAATGCAGACCCCACTCCCAGGTTGTTTTTTTTTTTTCGCTTGTCCTCCTAGAAAGTTTTATTTTATTTTCCATTTTCTCTAGAAACAAGGAATTCTAAAAAAGCACGTTTGTTTCGAGAACCTGGGCTTATTTTCCA
>CAJPEX010004186.1:0-23502 GCA_905338405.1 Notodromas monacha | reverse complement strand
TGAAAAATAAAGTACAATTAGAACAGCGAGAAAAAAGGTAAAGATTTTATGCCTTGATAGCGAATATGGAAGAAATGTAAAACTCGTACTAAATTTGCTCATTCTTTGCCAGACGTATCAGGCTGTTTACGGGCTATAACGCTGTCCCAAATTCGAATAGTCAAGTCTTTTCTCGATTTCCAGGTACAGCATATTTTTATCCAAACTTGGCGCCGAAAAAATTTCGTGAAAAATTCAATTTTATTTCTCCGCACTTGTCACAATCCTCACGTGGTTCAATCAAATCTCCTCTATCCAATGTGTAGCCGTATAAATAACTCACGCAATTCTCCAGAAAGCTAAAATATTTCCCTTCTCTGCGTAGTCTGCGCCTGCGTACCTATTACATGGTGTCATTTTGTTCCGAAATCACAGTGAAATATTTTTGAGCCGTATAATCCGTGACGGGAACAATTTAGTTGTAGTAGTTTAAAATGTTTCTCCTTTTTTTAACCTGACTCGGACATGGAAAATACGCTGACGGTTGAAGAGCAACTTCCGTAGAGAAACCAATAGGATTTTCGCAGGCTAAAATAAAATCGAAAATCAACAGCCGACTCCTTTATAAGCGCTTAAATACGAGTGATGGCCATCTTAGGTGATACTTTTCGTAGTGTTCTCCAATAACCTCCATCAAATGCGTCATCAGAAAAACTCACCTACCTTGAGATGGGTCCCTCCGAGCCTTTTACCTTTCCTCGCCTGGAGCATTCAGAAGGGACTCCATCTTCAGAATGAGTCGCGTACTGTATACTAATGGGGAAAAGGAATCTCGAAAATAGACCCATTATTACCATGGCGCTGGAATCACGTGCCTATCAGGGACAAAAGCTGTTTCTTGCGATTTAGGAAGGAGACATTCTAAATAAGAATCTTGTCCCACGACAGTCGACTATAGCAGACAAACCGGTTTTCGGGAGAGAGAGAGAGAGACCCAGTAAAAGTGCATGAATAAAGAGGGAGTAACAGGGCTGTCGTTGCGAGGTGTCCCTCGCTCAATCCCCCTTCTTGCGCTCGGTGAATAAATGTTTTTTCTAGGTATTAGGAGTGACCTCGACGCCAGCACAATCACCGAGAAGGCGACGACATTGCCGATTTGACCCAATTCAAGATCCCCGCGCGTCGACTCCAAAATGCGTCCTCAGTACAGTATATAGTGCCAGGAGAAAACAATGGGGTCTTTCGTGTTATTTCTGAATCATCCGCGCTGCACGGGGTGTCGACGGGAGGGAGGAGTTGAGCAACACTCGGGGCGTTTTCCGACCAAAAAAAAGAGGGGGGTGTGTGCATGCATCAGCACTGTAGTAACAGCGGATTTCTTCATCTCCTCCGCTCGCTTCACTTACAGTTGACTTGGCTTTGGCGAAGAGAAAGTTCCCCAAATCTCGGTTTTCCCCAGCTGAATGAGAGGGTGGTGCACAGAGGAGTTGTCACTCCCTCTCGTGGTTGGCGTTCCATTAAGAAAGGTACGGTAGTTTTTCTCGGAATCGGTTGCGAAGGCTCTCTTATGTTTGTTCGCTCGTTTCGTCCGTTCACTTGCCTGGCTTCGTTCTGCTGCGCTGTTCCTAGGCAATTCGGGATTGTAATGTACTCCTGTCTTCCGCGGCGGAGGGGGGCACTCGGAAAAAGTGTCTCTCATCCGTGAGACAATGGCTTACTAAGTGAACGTTGAAGATTACTTTTTCAGAAGTTTATCTTATTATTGTACGGTCGTGTTCGTTTCTCTGAAAAAAAGAGAGAAGACAACTACCGGCTGTTCCGTACCATGTACCAAAAACATTCTCCGAACAAATTCATTCAGCCTCTTCAGTCCTGCTGCGCTTGCTTTTGCGCAATTTTTCTTGAGAAATTTCCATCATGCACTTTTAAGTGCTTGTTTTACATTTTTCAGCATACTGGGAAGATGACTTTTGGTTTGGGGGATCATTAAAGCTATCTGATGTATATCAAGTTTATATCCCAAGATCATCTTTGAATGTTAATTATCAGTGGCTCATGCTATTTTTCAGTGTTTAAACTAGTAATATTTTCAAGTTGAGAAAAAGGTAATCTAAACCCTTTTAAATTTATTTGGGAAACTTGTATTTCGTACAGCAATCTCTTGGTGAAAAAATGAGGTTTATGGGGAGGCACCAGTGTACAATGAAATGTTGAAACGAACATCATCTATCAGCCTTTTAAATTACGAAAAGTAATATTTTATGACTACCGTACACATTTATTCCTGTAAGTGTACTATGTACATGCTTCAGCAGTCGAGAAAAACGACCAGCAAGGCGAAACCCCTTTGCACAGAAGTATCCAATAAGAATGTGATTGTGTTTTTTTTTATTGATCACCTGTCTATTTTATAGAAATAATCACCGAGAGAAGCGTTTTACTGCCCTAGAAAAATTATGCACAGGAAGGAACAAATTAGGCTAATACGATCCGAACTATAAGGCACTAAGTTGCGGGGTAATTTTTGCTGGGTTCCATTTTTTTTTCTATGATATTATTTTTGTCATCCCTATTTCTATTAGATTATTATTTTCGCATTATATGCTTTGTTCCTGATTCTATCTAAATCAATGCATGTCGCAGTCCCGGGTGCATAGTGTTGTATGACACTATAAATACTCTTCATTGATTTCGAGATGATTTTCGGACACATTTTTTATGATGAAAAATGTACCGTGAATCTGTTAGATATTGCTCAAAACGCCTCAGGGGCTTCATTTTTTTTTTAACTAACAAGCCCCAGAATTCTTTCCCGTTGATTATGTTGTACTGTACTGCAGTCGTGAGCCATTTCTTCGTTAACCAAAACTGCAAAGCTTGTAAAATTGAGAAAATCGTGATCAACCCCTCAAATAGAGCATTCAAACAATTTTTAGCTATTTCTGCAGTACTCGCTCACCAGAAGGGTTACTATTATCTTGGTTTTCGTGGATAAATTTGCTGATTTGGAACGAAACAGTTTTTCGCGTTCAAGGCGAAGAGTAGAACTAAATACCATCCACTTTACAGTATTTGAAATCGCCCAGAAATAATGCTACTGCGTGATGTTTTTGAATCAGTATCCATCAGCACTGCGCTGTTGAATATTGTATGCGCATACGAGGCACTGAATTTTTGCTGTCATCTGCCGAATTGTATTCCTCTCTGTATTCTTAGCTTTTTTTCCTCGTCTGTTGAGAGACCGATCTGAATGGGCACGTACAGGAATACCGCACTAAAAAATTTCAATTCCCAAAATGTATAAGATTTTCAATAGTTGGGTACGGTATTTACTTCTGGATCTTAGTCGTGAGCTGTGGGAATGAAGTACAGTACACTAAGGGTAATAAATCCAAAAATGTCAGCATTCGATTAAAATTCAAGACGTGAAATCTAAAATGACGGGAGTGACTTTCGAATTGATGGCGCAAATTGCACAATACAAGTACTATACAGTACACTTGCTTTAACGCAATGCTCGTAGTAGGACCACCATATTTAATAAGATAATTTTTGATGTAAAAAAAGTTGTGTAATTATTTTTTAAAGGAGAGTGCCTGATCGTAATAGGTCTACATTTTGCGAATTACCTGCACAGTACAGTACTGCTGGTATACCTGTTAGTTAGGAAATAAGGCGATGCTTCAGTTTACCATCTCCTAAAACAAACTTTTGAGGGATTCCCCGTCATTTTTACTTGAAATCCTTCAAAATCATCTCATGAGCTTGATTCGAGACAAATCAGTATGTGATACGGAGTAAAAATCGGAATTCTTGATTGCGCCCCGAAGTGAACGACGTCGGTATCGGTCTCCGCGTGCGAGCGTTTTTCGCATCCATTTTCTCCTCCCTCGGTGTATACGTTAAAACTGTTACCGTGCGACGGGCATTATTCAAAAGGAGGAGCCCGGTTCGTGTATATGAATTCACTCTGAACTGCCGCGCGTTTGCTCGGGCGCATAGAACCCCATTCGTGTGGTCAAAGACCGTGTCTGCGTCATTTCGAGAAGCTCTTTCATTGTGACAGGAGAAAATCATCCCCCAAACAAGTGTCTGATGAAGGGGAAACAAAGTTCGGCGCTTTTGACGCGTTTTCTTTTTATTCGTGTACAGAATTGTCAGATATAATTGGAATGAAATGAACCTTTAAATCGACGAATTAGAATTGATTCGGACAAGTTATCTGAGCGACTAAACGAACAAGTTACAAAAATTACCACGTAAAGGCAGGAAAACCAATATCCATCATCTTATGCATAGCATCTCTGACGCGTGGTGTGTGAAAGTTTATTCGTAATACACCTGCTGAACTATATATCTGAAAGAGGAATATAGTACAGTATTTTAAAAGAGCCACATTTTCGATCGAATTTTTACAAATCTTTGCTTGCTTTTTGAACTGAGTGTTCTTTTTTTATACTCACGCCGCTTCTTCAAAGACATTTCGAGAATCTGTTGCACTTGATAATAACGTCGGTGTTTCTTTATTCTTTTCCCTGGCGGCGTTGGATTGTTGTAGAGAAGCGTGTCGCAAGTGTCGTTTCCGCCGTCGACGAATATGCAACCCGTTTCTGTGCTGAGCTTTGTGGATCCCATGGACGAACTGAACCAACTTGACTTCGGGTTCACGTCCGACATCGACTCGAGGTTCAGTGATGATAGTCCTCCTGACTACCGTGCTTCGATGGGACTTCAAGATGGCCTCCTCGCTGCCTTTGCTTCGAATGACGATCTAATCCCTTCGCCCATCTGTGCTAAAAACCAGGTGAGTTATACTCTTGTTTCCACTCCTTGCGCCCGCGATGATCCGTTGGGTGATTTTGTGAGCAAGATGAGCTCATTTCTTCGCACAGTACCTTTAATTATTTTCGTAAAACTATTTTCATCTCGAGTAACCATCATGTAAAGTTCTTAAGCTACGGACATCGATTTGGAAAACATCAGCATTAAGTCTGTATGTGTGTTCGAATGCACGAACGAAACATAAATGCTTTTGTGTACTGTACAGTAGTTTCAGTTGTAACAAAAGCTTGAGGTCAGCAAACTTTATTTCATCATCCATTTTGTGGCTAAGAGCGTAATTTTTCGATTGGATTACTGTAATTTGCATGGTGGTATAGTATGCATGTTATGTTCACAAGAACGCATGAGAAAAAAACAATGTTTCACTGTTCTATCGAAATTTCTGATTCGTGAGACTCGTCGAAGTGATATTTGATTGTACTGAGGTACATGGATGTCTTTTATGGTATGAGTCATTTTATTCACGGATGGAATCTCCTAGCTGTACAGTACTCGAAAAAATTAAGAGATACGCGACTCTTGTAGTAACAAGTCTTTTAGTCTTCGTTGATAACGTAGCCGCTATAGTCTTCCATGCTTTATGTCATAACATGTAACAACGTTCTTGTAACTAAAACTTTTTATTAAGTTTTTTGCATGATATCTGTTGATTTTAAGCGTGAGGAGCTAGTTGGGCACACTTGTCGAAATTTAAAAATACTGTAGCTTTTAATGTGATATGGGGGTTTCCCACAAATGGAAGATCAATTGCGAAGAATATATTGAATGAGGGGCACGAGGTTTTGAGAATTTTGATATCTGGAATGTTGAAACAAAATCCCGAAAATTGAAGCAATATTTGTTTTACTTCAACGTACACTGGAGTATAAGGCGCGGATAGGTTTGAGTTTTCTGAAGTACTGTGGTGCTTCTAAACGAATTTGCCAAGGCTACCTGTACCTAACTTTGAATATCGTAACTGAGAAAATAACGGTATTCTACAATTTTTCTACAGGCGAAAGATTTATAGCATCGAAGGAAATTCCGGAGTCGAAAATTTCAGACAATTTTCTTTCAACTTCCACGCGCAACGTTGATTTCTATGTGTCTTGATTTCTGTGTTATGCTTGCAATGCACAAAAAGTTAGGAATACCATGACCTACCCCATGTTAACTTGACAAATCATAGGAGAAAAAACTACCCGGCCGCGATGAGATTCAACAACAAGCCACCGACGTCAAGCGATGATTCAAGAAGAGCTATAGGCTCTTGCTGCGTTCAATTCGTTGGCCATTCGACATTTTTTATTTTAATGAGTAACCGTACCTACTGCATCGAAATACTGTATGACCGAACTCAGGCGACACCTATGTGTCCTCCACATAAAAAACCCCGAAATCCAGTGCTTCGGGCGATGAAGAGAAAATATTTGAAGCCAATTTGGGTTTTTATTTTATCAAATAGGGTACTGAGGAGGCGAGGGAGCAGTTTTTGCCAGCGATTCTGAGCTTCGAAGACAACTTCGACATACCGGTGGCGGACGAGTTGTCGTATGACATCAACGAGTTTCCGCAGGTCAACGACTTCGGAATGATGTCCGATGCCGGGTTCGGACTCGGCAGTCCGCCACAGACGGTGCCTCAAACGCCGCCACCGCTCATCCCGACGACGGTGTTGGAGATCACGCGCAACGAGACAATAGTCGGCAACGGCTGCGGCGCCAATGTGAGCATCAACGACGAGCCGAACCAACACTTTCTGCTGCGTAAGTTCCTGAGTGACGGTTCGAGCTTTGCTGACGAACGGCAGGAGTTCGAGAAGGCGTTGCTGTTGTCTACGGATTATTCGGACGTGAAGATCGAAAGCGGAGTCTCGTCGCCCGCGGACTTCGGCCAACAGGTAAGATTATCACTTCTGACACTTTATTCTGAAAATTTTAATCTCGAGAATTCAACGGAATGAATTACGTAATCCTCTGCTGGGATAGCTGGCGATCTTTTGGTTGTACTGTATGTATTGTTTTAACACATTTCTGTGCTGTGAGCAGAGTTTATTACAGTACAGTATACAGAGCGCTCCACAGCTGTAAAAATACAACCAGGTTCATCGGAACGTAATCCGCTCACTTCAGACAGGAATTAAGTCCTGATCAGTGTTCTGAAGACAATAAAATTAGTCTGTTCGGAAGTTCTGGATTGCAGAAAGTCAAATCCCTTTCAATTTTTATTTCTTTGAATATCTTCTTCTAACAGAACCAATTCTCAGCTTGGTGCCCAAAACTTCGAGACCATTTGAATGGCAATTCCACTCTTCACTTCTCAATACTTTATATTGTCGCATTTCTTTAGGACATTTTCTAGCACAAAATTCATGTAGTTTTTAATTTGATCCTGGTGAAAAATGAATAGAAAGTGACCCTCATTTTTTCTAGTCACTTTTTCCCTGTCGAATTCCGGAGGTTCTGTTCTATTCTTAAATTTTTTGCATCTGCTTCCACTAATTAACGTACTTTTCTTATGATGGACACAATTCTTTGTAATCTATTCGAAATTCAGCTCTTATATTAGCGCAGAGATAGATTTTATCTCTTCCACATTTCAAGATTCAGTACTGTTTTCTTCCTTCTGTGGCTGTCAGTGATGCTTGTTTGTCAAAGGGAATTTCCTTTTTTCTCAATTCAGACATGTCAGTGTTTTTTCCCGTCAGGTATTTTTTTCTGAGGCTATCGGTGAGTTTTCATTATGCTTTCAAGAAAAATCACCAGCAGGCGGTAGCTTCTTCTGGTGACTTATACTGTATTCTTCAAGAGCGTGACGAGGACGAATAAAGTACAGTAGTTCCATTAAGCAATATGAAACGCAATTCCGATTTTGATTCGGGAAGAGGTATTTTTTCTGTATTTTAATTGATTTTTGTGAATCCATAGTTCTTCAGCCTGAGAAGTATCAATCTACTTTCAACTTGGGTCAAGTGAATTTCGTTTTTTCTCATAAGCTGAATTTTTGTCGCCTCAAAAGTACTGTAGAGGAGAATCCTTGAGTGGCATCAAAGAGAAATGATGTCACCCTCAAATCATGGTTAGGTCGTTAAATGTGAAAGTACCACTAAGACTCCACGACGTATGGAAGAAGTGGAGCTGAATTTTTTTGGAATCAGTTTTCGCGATTTTAATCTGGTCCGAGTGAATTATCATTCAGTAAATAAGCTGATCTACCTCTGGCTTGAATAATTTTCAACAAATTATTCATTGGTCGGTCTAAGACCGTCCAACTGTATCCGTTGTTGCGCGGATTCTATTTCTTAAATTCTTCGGATGAAAAATTCGGAATCCTATTGTTCGACAGGCTGCGGAAACGCAAGTAGACTTTTTCGACGTGGACACCATGATGCAGTCGACAACGTCACCGGAATCTGCGCAATACGACGACGCAGACCTGGAGCCGATTTTCTCCAATTTGATGCATCACATGAGGACCGAATTCGAAGGGACCTGTTCTCTGCTGCAAATCTCCACCAGTGAGTAAATTTTTTTATACTAATTTGAAGAAAGATCCCTCACCGAGAAAGCATAACTGCGCATAGCGACTGCCGGGGGGGGGGGGGGTATTATTATTGGGTTTAACGAGCTGTTTTGCTCACAGCACCGGCTTTAATCACTGCAGTACGAGGTTCTTTAACTACAGTACTGTACGAGGTTCCTCCGTGTTGAAGCGCATTATTTTTTTAAAGCGAATTTTCTAGATCTCCTTTCTATTTAGTTTCTCTAACCTGCTGATTTAACGCGAAAATTATACACAACTTGAGGAATCATTCGGACCTGAGTACCGTATGACAAGTATAGTCTGTTACCGAATTTTAGATCGTTATCGTTTTAAGCGGAGCAATTAATCTTGAAATTTGAAAAAGTCCATCTTTTATATCAAGTTTTCCCGATTCATTATCCTTCAGAGGCAATTTCGAGAGTTATCCTGGAACGTAGAAAGATCGTAACGAAAGTATAAGGGTGCACGATTTTGAGTTTTACAATGTTGAAATCGTATTTTAACGCTTTCTCTTCCGTGAACTTCGCTGATTCACAAAATGCACGAACCTACTTCGATGCGTTGACTTTCCAGAAAGTTTTGCTTGAAAACCTTTTTTTCTAAGTACAAGTCTTGGAAAAATCAACTGAGTAAACACCTCATCTTTACTTAAGTAAAGTTCTTCCTTCGTTATTCAGTTCAACAGGTCAGGAGATAGCATTCTAGTTTCTGTCGATGGTGTTGGAGGAAGCTCAACTTCGTAACAAAAGCATGACTAGAATTCACAGGCTCAAATCGTGCGTCTTAGAATTGATGATGTCGTTCACAGGCTTTGGAGTAATTTTCAAATGATTTAAAGTTTAAGCGATCCCTTTGGTGGATGGTATTTCCAGATGAATGCTTTCATCAACTATGGTATAGTATACTCTTCTCGAATTTTAACCAGTTCGTGTACGTTTTTCGTTTCGTATCGGGGTTTAAAGTACGATGCCTCTTTAGACTGGGTGTGCCAGTCGCATTGAGACACGTTCCATTCATATTCCACGGCTAGTTATTCCATTCTTGATAAACTTCCCCTAATGTGAAATCGCGGCAGGGAACCCCTTCTTTAGTTGCCCGAAATTTCTTGCTGCATCACGGTGCTGATGAGGCACGCTCGGCACCAAGCACGTCTCTGTCTCCAAAAAATACTGCGCACTTTGCCCGAGTTTCTGTCTTTCTTCCGTTCCCTTCGGCTCCGGTGAGCTCAAGTTAGGCCTTAATTGGGAGCATATCGCGGGGTTCAAGGACGGGAGAGGGATAAATGTTGAGGACTCGGTTGTTCTGTCCATCCGAGTTTCTGTCTTTCTTCCGTTCCCTTCGGCTCCGGTGAGCTCAAGTTAGGCCTTAATTGGGAGCATATCGCGGGGTTCAAGGACGGGAGAGGGATAAATGTTGAGGACTCGGTTGTTCTGTCCAGCGCTGCTCTGGACTTATCCGGCCTCTGTTTTCTTCAATTATACTGCATTCTCAAAGGTCGTCAGGGTGTGGCACCGTTTTCTTTTCTTCGACGTTTTGTTCTTTGCAAGCGTCTTACAGAAATGTTTGGGTTTGTACTGCAGGGAAATGATCACCTTCTGAATATTTTATCCCAGCCCTTTGTCCAGGTTTTGAACTACTGTGTATGAGACATGCCTAACTAATGGTACCTGTTACTGTGAGCTCCTGTGTTAGTGGAAGGCGAGATATTCGCTGGATACAGACGATATTTTGAATAAATGATGCTTATATAGGCAACAGTTGATTACTGGTCAACTTTTTGCCTTGCATTCAAGTGATTGATTTTTGAACGTTGTTTCCCGTCAATATTGCTAATTTTCCGAGTTTCTGTCTTTCTTCCGTTCCCTTCGGCTCCGGTGAGCTCAAGTTAGGCCTTAATTGGGAGCATATCGCGGGGTTCAAGGACGGGAGAGGGATAAATGTTGAGGACTCGGTTGTTCTGTCCAACGCTGCTCTGGACTTATCCGGCCTCTGTTTTCTTCAATTATACTGCATTCTCAAAGGTCGTCGGGGTGTGGCACCGTTTTCTTTTCTTCGACGTTTTGTTCCTTGCAAGCGTCTTACAGAAATGTTTGGGTTTGTACTGCGGGGAAATGATCGCCTTCCGAATATTTTATCCCAACCCTTTGTCCAGGTTTTGAACTACTGTACTGTATATGAGACATGCCTAACTGATGGCACCTGTTACTGTGAGCTCCTGTGTTAGTGGAAGGCGAGATATTACGACCTATGTCTGCTATAAAACTTATTTACTACGAATATATCCGTTGTCAACTAATGACCAGTTGAAAAACGGAACGTAAGTTCACTAACTAAAAACTTGCAACAAAGGGCAGTTATAACGATTAAATAACGCAATACCACTCATTATGAATGAAGTTAAAATTTCGAATTCCGTGCATCTTTCGAACGCGAAAATACGCACTACAGTAATGCGATTTAAGCTGAAAAAATTCTAATGATATGATCATTCAAGAATATCATAAACATTGCATCTCTTTTCATAATTCTTTTTTTAATGTCCACGTAATTCGAGACGCCAAACATTCCTACCAAGTATTATGTTCATTGTTTCCTTTTCAATTATAATTGAGGCAGTCGTATTCGAAAGACCGAATGACATCGAATCATGGATCGTCGTTGAAGTACCACAGTACGATGAATTAAATCCAATGACTTGTTGAAAGTTTGAAATGAGTTCAGGATCCGGAAAATTCGTACTGTATCATCTCCAGCCGGAAGAGTACAGTAATCAAAAATTTCCGCAATTTCCATGCTCCGCACTTTTAACCTATGCCTAATTGTCATCGTCTGGTCTCAATTAATGGATAAGAAGGGTAGGGAAAGTTTAAAAAAAAAAGCTGAATAAGAGCTTCGAAAGATTAATGAACGTATAATTCGGCACTCAAAACAAAAAAGAGCCATTCAGCGGTTTTCTTTATTAACGGGGTTCGGGCGACTTATCAGTGCCTGGTATGGTTGTCATCCCACGGGAAACGAGCGTGTACACCACGCTACGAACAGCACGAGCCGACCCAAGAGACCGTCATGTCATGTCGCTATTGCCCAAAGAGAACCTCTGCACCATGCTAGGCAGAAAGAATTCAAGCGAATTTCACGATTTATGACATAATTAAATGAAAATACTGTTCGTGTGAACTGAAAATTGAGACTTTTTCAAGTGTGAATATGGCATTTTTGCGCAATGTGAATTACATCATTCGTTTCAATGTCGTTTTCCTAATTTGATATCGAGTGAGAAATTTGTTAAATGTGCGTTGAGGCGATTTTATGCGTTGGATTGTTCGCGTTTTGGGGCATCTCGAGCCTCACCATCTAACATGTTCCTTATTCTTGATTGAGTCCGAGGAATCAAGTTCATTTTGTGAAACTCTGCAAAATATTAGAAACATAAATTCGTTCATTTCTTTCTCCTGAGCTTATATTCTAATGCTCTTACTACAGTATGTTGATTGGGTAAAAAGCTGTTCGACAGTCTTCATGTGTAAAGTTGTATAAACTTAAATACTGTATAGTTTTACCTTTTATCGAAAATTCGGGAAAAAGTGTAACAGCTTGAAACTTGATTCAATGCATACACATTGCATAATTTATGTGCCTGTTTCTTGTTCACCTTCTTCAACCCGAATCGCTCCCGAGTTTGAACAGGAAATAGCCAATAACCTGAGGAAAATACTGCCGTATTTTCCATTTTTTTTTTCCGAAAGAATCCCTTCAAGTGTTCGTGAGAATGGCTCAAGTGGTTTATTGGCGGATATCCTTCGTTCAAGTACTATACTGTACCTTACAATTATGTTGAGTAAACTCCGGATTGCCTTCGGAAGCCCACCATTTCCTTCAGGTAATGAGTTCACTCTGTAGAAAGTTGATGTTGCTATTTTAGAAAACTCGTTTCTTAATGCACCGCAGTTCAAAATTACTTAACAAGCCACCTGATGTGAATTCGGAAGGGTCAACCCACCATTGAAAGCGGTCGAAGAACCCTTAAGGTTCGTGCGCAGTTTTTGTTACTTTTGTGTTCCCCCTTTTCTGGGAGATATGCTAAAATTTAAAATTTCTTGATATCATACTGTTTTAGAGACCTTGCGTGGCTGAAATTCGGGAAATTATTGCCGAATAAAAATATACTACTATCTATTCAATTTACATAATGCCCCTATGGATAAAGCTAAATGTCGTGAACTATTTAAACAGTCGTCAGGAAAGCCAGTACGTTAATACCAAAAAACCGTCTAGACAGCATGTGTCAGTAAGACAAGGCCAGCTCGAGTTGTGCTTTGATTTTTATAATTCTTTAGAAATTTCAAACTTCCGGTGGAAAACAAATAATGTGCTGTGCCCATATTCCTGGAGATCGATGAAGATATCGTAGATACATTTCCCTTGTTGACTCTCAATATTTCCTTCTAGTAAGCCGTTAGCTGGTACTTGTACCAGAGCAATTCGAAGGCAAATAATGAAGAAACAGGCGCTAGAAAAGGGAGTCGTAATCGTTGACGCGTGACGACGTTGTTGTCACGTCCTCTCCGTGTCGACGACTTCGAGGCATTTTTCTTTGTTCGACAATTTTTTTTTAGGCAAATAATGAAGAAACAGGCGCTAGAAAAGGGAGTCGTAATCGTTGACGCGTGACGACGTTGTTGTCACGTCCTCTCCGTGTCGACGACTTCGAGGCATTTTTCTTTGTTCGACAATTTTTTTTCTGCTCCTCGTTGAAAAATCAGACTTCCTTGTGTACGAAAAATGTTTTCTGTGCGTCATAAAAGATGGACGTGAGATTCGATAGTTATATTTCAGCGAAATTTGATTAGTTTTATTGCGTTTCGGAATGAAAATATCTATCTCCAGAACGAAAAAAGTATCGAAGTACCGTAATCAAGTAATGGATGACTTCTGTTGTAAAATTGTATTTCTGTTACTAGGGCAATTTAGGTAATGAATTCTCCCTGGTTTCATTTTTTTCGATTCTATTCCTCTGATACATCATCTTTTTTATTTCAATAGGATACTGATTCAAGGCATCATTTCTATTTCACATGAACTCAATATGACAGACAGAATGCAATGTCGTCCTCAAATTGCGTTTTCGTTCGCGAGCTTAATTGAATATCTCTGTTCAAGTCCATCGACGACGATTGCACCTAGAATACACAACACTTTGTTATACGTAATTCGAATGTGCGAGTACGCAGTACCATTCGGGCGCTGATCTCGTGAAATCAATGCATATTTATTTGTCTATGCCTCAATGCCTGCAGGAATATGCATGTACTGTACAGTCGTCGAACAATTCTATTGCGTTGCGACTTTCCAAACATTGTTGTAAATTTTGACCTATATACGAATGCATTCAACTCACTCCGACAATGACGAGCACAGGGAAGACTTATTTTCGTTGTAAATTTTGACCCCTATACATTCAACGCTCCGAAAATAACTGGACCCTCATGAGAAAGTACAGTATTGGCGATTCGAATGCGACTTGTTCCCACCAATGAAAGGCACCGAACTAACTTTTGAAGCTTGAAAAATTGAAAACGTCAACTCACTTGCCTCCGTATGAAAGCCACCTGCTGTTTCATTTTTTGTTCTGCCTTGAGAAAATTAACCGGTCTGCCTATCCAACGCCTGAACAGTGCTTGACATCTGTAGGATTATCTTTGTGTTTAGTTCACTTAATACGCTCCTTCGTTTTATCGCTGAACAAAAAATGTATACTCTTGATATAAGTTGAATCAATAATACTGCTACATTACAGTATAATCTCGATTAACCGTGCTGGGATTTGCCGTGTCAAAATTGGAATTCAACTATAGGAGACTCAGCTGGTTAGATCATTCTGATTTCATGATCATTGACTTGAATTTCCACATGAATTCGTTTGAAATCAAGGTTTAAGACCCTGACAAAATATCAGGTTAAGGAATGCATGATATCTATACTGTAATGAGAAGCGAAGAACTGTTCTTCGCCGAAGTTTTAAAATAAATTAACCGCGCTTGAATTCGTTTGAAATCAAGGTTTAAGACCCTGACAAAATATCAGGTTAAGGAATGCATGATATCTATACTGTAATGAGAAGCGAAAAACTGTTCTTCGCCGAAGTTTTAAAATAAATTAACCGCGCGTAGGGGTTTTTTTTTGTTTTTTTTTTTTGAGGCGAATGAAGTACTTCTTAAATTATTACTGCACAAGACATAACCGATTGCGTAATTCCGATAGACCGGTGAGTGTATTTTTTCAGTTTTCCAGAGTTGCAGTAATGCCATTGCTTTACAGACACGCTGCTTCCCTCAGTTGCCGGAACTTGGTGGAAATAATGGATGCGCGTGAAGGGATGCGATTCTTGGAACGCGTAGGTGCGCTTCCGGCGGCAAGCTCTTGGAGCTTGTTGCCCGCGAGGCACTGGGAAACACAAGGGTTCTCTCAAAGGGGTTTCCGGATTACTTAGATGAACTTATTTATCCCGTGTCATGAAAACATATTTTTCTCCCCAACAACGACGTGGTTTTTACAATGCAGTATAATTCTGCGGTAAATAAAAATGTCTGGAGCATCAAGGCGGAAATGTGCGGTTTAAAAACATGCGTCAGACAGTGTATTTTAATGTTGAATAACGCGGATGAGCCAAATCATTCGTCCGCTGTAAACAACACGAATGTTTTGTATCTGAATACCGTTGGTTCACGAGGAAGCTCCTTTTTATTTAAAGTTACTACTGCAAGCATTGATTGAAGCCCGATAAATGTGATGCAATGCCTTGTTTATTTTTGGATCTTCTCTCATGGTTATTTGTTTATTTGTTGAAGAAAATGCGTTTTATTTTAAAATTAGGCTTCTGTCGTATCGTAAATATTTCAGAACTCGAAGATTAGTGCTTATGAATGAATTTATTTTGAAAGTACAGTACTGTACCTCAAGACGTGCGATTAAGTTCATGAGGAATCCTGGTGAATCCAAATCAGAAAGTCGTTCTGCAGCGTCTTTAGATGCAGGAATAATTTAAATTGTCAGGTAATCGGAAATGAAATACGGTATGTGTTTGAAAAATTTTGAAAACTGATCCTAGCTAAGCTTAATTCTTGGGAAAAATGAATTTTACTCCGTTGAGTTTTTTTTTCGGACGATGTTATCAACAGCAATATTCTTAGTAAAGAGTTTTTTATTACAGTATTTGCACATTTCGATGCAAAAAACGCTCGTGTACACCAAGCCTTCCTTAAAGAAGGATACACTTTTGGTTAAGGAAGCGTCGCAAGAAGTTTCTCTGTGTTCCTCCTCTCTGGAAGAACTTCGATTATGTTGCATTTGTTTTGCATACTTCGTTGAGAAATGTTCTAGGCGTGCGGGTCGCTTTTTCCGCAATCGGTGTGATATATTTAGTGTATATTGAACCCACGCCATAAGGTTTCTGGTTCATTTTGTAAGCGATGGGGAAACAACGTTGCTAACAGTGCAGTATCGATATGGTTTTAGGCAGAAGTCGGCTTCCTGGAAAAAAATTTTTGGAAGGCCCTTTTCGCCGGGACACGCTTGGGAATAGCTTTTGCTACTCTTTTTCCTTCTACGCCAAGGTCGTTTGTGTAGTTGCTCTTTTTTTATAATTTTTTAAGCGTGGGAGAAGAGGGATCTCTTTCAGGACGACCATGCCCCGGCAACTAGTTACTTTTTTCCATCGTTATGCCTCGCCTGTGTTGTTTTGCCTGGCGCTACTGCGGTTTATTTATTATAATTTTTTAAGCGTGGGAGAAGAGGGATCTCTTTCAGGACGACCATGCCCCGGCAACTAGTTACTTTTTTCCATCGTTATGCCTCGCCTGTGTTGTTTTCCCTGGCGCTACTGCGGTTTATTTATGCCACTCGTCCTAAGGCACTAACGACTGGTCAGCAGTTTTTTCACTTATTTTCCGGAGTTATTCCAATGCCTCGAGGACTTTAAAAATGATACAGTATTCCAAGCCATTCCGGTTTCGAAGCAAATGCATTGAATGTCAAGTCTTCTTGACACAGGTATCCTGATTTGATCGTTATTTGGGGCAATTGAAGTTGACGTGTCAGAGTTATAAAGTACTGCGGTATTTACTGCGTGCATTTTCAAAATGTATCCTTAGTTTCCCGAAGGCTCTGAATCTGATGTTACTAGTGGCTCTGTATTCGTATTCATAAAAGTATCCAACATTATCTGACTTTTCGGAAAGATTTTAATACACACGAAAAAAAGCAATATGAAGACGACATTGAATTCTGTCGTGACAGGCGCAGTTGATTGATTCCGAACTTGAAAATGAATCCCGAAACGTTTGCAGTATTTCCCATGGCATAAATGGAAGAAGAAAGTTCAGAAGCTTGAGCAGTGTATGATCAAGAAAGGGGTACTGCTGTTCAATCGAGCCTTGAGTAATTCCTTATTCTTGCGCCGATTTTCTTTTCAATCTATTCTGGTAAAGGGGAACATATATTTCCCTGAAGAGTGAAAGGTACCTGTAGAGCGGCGAATGATTTCCCCTTTCACTCGAGGGTTTTGGTTTTCCTTTATCGGTTTGACAAGGAAAGTGCGCTTCAAAATAATGACAGAAGCAAAACTGTCTGAAAAACAAATGCAACTCAAAGTAGTTTTTGATTATCTTCGAATCGAGAGGTGTTCGGTTTTCATTTTATCGGTTTGAAATAACGCTTCAAAATTATGAGAGAGAAAAAAACTGTCAAAAAACCAATGCAACTCAAAGTAGTTTTTGATTATCATCGAATGGAAAGGGTTCGTTTCGAATAAGAACAGCTTCAAGTCTGAGAACTTTTCACAAGTGCCAATCGTGTCCAAGTTCCTTTTTTTCTTTTAAATTTCGCTTTCTATTTCCATGTTATTCTGTTGATGTTCCAGAGGAGTTTTTTTTTACCGAAAAATAAGAGAATTTCTTCTATCTTGTGTCATTCCAACCTTGCGTTTCACAATTGGGATGATATTATGTGTACTGTATTCGTCGTTTTCAAATTAAAGCTTCGATAACTCGAAACGGCTCAAGTCGAATGACTCGAACAGCTTAAACAGTTCAAGGACAGACTTAAGACACTCCTTGTTACGTAACTTTCGGAGGAATTGAGTTTACGAAAGGGGACTATGGAGTAGTATTGAGCTTAAAAGACCTACGACAAACCGACAAGATTTATTGGCACAGGGAAGAAAAAGGCAATGAAAATGTAATTTAAAAACTTCACGCATTTTTAAAGGGAATGAAAGACTAATTGGGCAAATGATCCCTTGCCTCCAACTTCAGTATATTTTCAACTCGTTTAATGAGCAATCCAAGGCCCAGAATATCGCCAATTACGATTTCTTGTAATGCCTTCTTTCTCTACCCCAAGAAAATTGCTCGTTTCTCTAACCGAAATCTCCCCGACTCTATTTTTGCTGGTATTTTGAAGTTCGACTCGGAGTTATTATATAATGGATGATGTCGGGTTGTCACGTGAAGTATTTCATGGTTATTAATGTTGAAGCATTACCGAGTTTCATTGTAATTGCCTAGCCGGTTTCCCTCGTGTCCGAGACAAAAACAAACTGGTCTCACCTTTTTTCCATTCAAGCCTGTGAATTATCCTTCGTATCTTCTGTTGAGAATTCTTATCTCCGTTTTTATTTTCTTTCTTGGCGTTGCCCCCTAGATGGTTAGTCACGATCATAGTCTCGTTTATCGACATCAGCTTCGGCCTCGAGAAAACCCAGGCATCGACGACGTAATCTCTTTGGGACGGCCCTAAAATATAACAACTGAAGCAAAGACGCAGTGCCCGCCGAAGGCGCAGGGTAGCGCTATTAATAAAGAAAGAGGTTCAGCACCAAGAGGCACCCGAAGCCATTAGTTCAAACGATGATGCCGGTGTCCAGTGGTTTGAGCGTGGGATTGATTCTAGATTACTCGCCTTTCCTGAGAAAGACAGGGATTGGGGTTGTTGTTTCGTAGAAAGTTCGACTGCGGAGAAACAAATGGTGCAATCATTGGATGAAGTTACGTGGTACAGCATCTGTTCGTTAGAGAAAGAACTTGTTGAGAGATCATCATTCCTAGGACTGTCACTTGTACGTCTTTTCATGCGCATTTTGCCTCGGAGCTGTTGTTTAAAATGTCTGGAGCATCAAGGCGGAAATGTGCGGTTTAAAAACATGCGTCAGACAGTGTATTTTAATGTTGAATAACGCGGATGAGCCAAATCATTCGTCCGCTGTAAACAACACGAATGTTTTGTACCTGAATTCCGTTGGTTCACGAGGAAGCTCCTTTTTATCTAAAGTTACTACTGCAAGCATTGATTGAAGCCCGATAAATGTGATGCAATGCCTTCTTGTTTATTTTTGGATCTTCTCTCATGGTGATTTGTTTATTTGTTGAAGAAAATGCGTTTTATTTTAAAATTATGCTTCTGTCGTATCGTAAATTTTTCAGAATTCGAAGATTAGTGCGAATGAATTTATTTTGAAAGTACAGTTCTTCAAGACGTGCGATCAATTTCATGAGGAATCCTGGTGAATCCAAATCAGAAAGTCGTTCTGCAGTGTCTTTAGATGCAGGAATAATTTAAATTGTCAGGTAATCGGACATGAAATGTGTGTTTGAAAAATTTTGAAAACTGATCCTAGCTAAGCTTAATTCTTGGGAAACATGAATTTTACTCCGTTGAGTTTTTTACAGCAATATTCTTGGTAAAGCGATTTTTTTAGTATTTGCACACTTCGATGCAAAAAACGCTCGTGTACACCAAGCTTTCCTAAAAGAAGGATTCACTTTTGGTCAGAGGAGCGTCCCAAGTTTCTCTGTGTTCCTCCTCTCTGGAAGAACTTCGATTATGTTGCATTTGTTTTGCATAATTCGTTGAAAAATGTTCTAGGCGTGCGGGTCGCTTTTTCCGCAATCGGTGTGATATGTTTAGTGTACAGTATTTTGAACCCACGCCATAAGGTTTCTGGTTCATTTTGTAAGCGATGGGGAAACAACGTTGCTAACAGTGCAGTATCGATATGGTTTTAGGCAGAAGTCGGCTTCCTGGAAAAAATTTTTTGGAATGCCCTTTTCGCCGGGACACGCTTGGGAATAGCTTTTGCTACTCTTTTTCCTTCTACGCCAAAGTCGTTTGTGTAGTTGCTCTTTTTTTAAAATAATTTTTTAAGCGTGGGAGAAGAGGGATCTCTTTCAGGACGACCATGCCCCGGCAACTAGTTACTTTTTTCCATCGTTATGCCTCGCCTGTGTTGTTTTCCCTGGCGCTACTGCGGTTTATTTATGCCACTCGTCCTAAGGCACTAACGACTGGTCAGCAGTTTTTTCACTTATTTTCCGGAGTTATTCCAATGCCTCGAGAACTTTAAAAATGATACGGTATTCCAAGCCATTCCGGTTTCGAAGCAAATGCATTGAATGTCAAGTCTTCTTGACACAGGTATCCTGATTTGATCGTTATTTGGGGCAATTGAAGTTGACGTGTCAGAGTTATAAAGTACTGCGGTATTTACTGCGTGCATTTTCAAAATGTATCCTTAGTTTCCCGAAGGCTCTGAATCTGATGTTACTAGTGGCTCTGTATTCGTATTCATAAAAGTATCCAACATTATCTGACTTTTCGGAAAGATTTTAATACACACGAAAAAAAGCAATATGAAGACGACATTGAATTCTGTCGTGACAGGCGCAGTTGATTGATTCCGAACTTGAAAATGAATCCCGAAACGTTTGCAGTATTTCCCATGGCATAAATGGAAGAAGAAAGTTCAGAAGCTTGAGCAGTGTATGATCAAGAAAGGGGTACTGCTGTTCAATCGAGCCTTGAGTAATTCCTTATTCTTGCGCCGATTTTCTTTTCAATCTATTCTGGTAAAGGGGAACATATATTTCCCTGAAGAGTGAAAGGTACCTGTAGAGCGGCGAATGATTTCCCCTTTCACTCGAGGGTTTTGGTTTTCCTTTATCGGTTTGACAAGGAAAGTGCGCTTCAAAATAATGAGAGAAGCAAAACTGTCTGAAAAACAAATGCAACTCAAAGTAGTTTTTGATTATCTTCGAATCGAGAGGTGTTCGGTTTTCATTTTATCGGTTTGAAATAACGCTTCAAAATTATGAGAGAGAAAAAAACTGTCAAAAAACCAATGCAACTCAAAGTAGTTTTTGATTATCATCGAATGGAAAGGGTTCGTTTCGAATAAGAACAGCTTCAAGTCTGAGAACTTTTCACAAGTGCCAATCGTGTCCAAGTTCCTTTTTTTCTTTTAAATTTCGCTTTCTATTTCCATGTTATTCTGTTGATGTTCCAGAGGAGTTTTTTTTTACCGAAAAGTAAGAGAATTTCTTCTATCTTGTGTCATTCCAACCTTGCGTTTCACAATTGGGATGATATTATGTGTACTGTATTCGTCGTTTTCAAATTAAAGCTTCGATAACTCGAAACGGCTCAAGTCGAATGACTCCTTGTCGAATTTGTCAAGTTCCTGTCTGAATTCTGTGAGGAACAATGCATTGAAAGCCTCCTTAACTCAAATGCTTTCCCCTGATACCTCATCATAACTCGAATTTTCTGGATGCTGTTTGGCTGTTGATTTATTGGCACAGGGAAGAAAAAGGCAATGAAAATGTAATTTAAAAACTTCACGCATTTTTAAAGGGAATGAAAGACTAATTGGGCAAATGATCCCTTGCCTCCAACTTCAGTATATTTTCAACTCGTTTAATGAGCAATCCAAGGCCCAGAATATCGCCAATTACGATTTCTTGTAATGCCTTCTTTCTCTACCCCAAGAAAATTGCTCGTTTCTCTAACCGAAATCTCCCCGACTCTATTTTTGCTGGTATTTTGAAGTTCGACTCGGAGTTATTATATAATGGATGATGTCGGGTTGTCACGTGAAGTATTTCATGGTTATTAATGTTGAAGCATTACCGAGTTTCATTGTAATTGCCTAGCCGGTTTCCCTCGTGTCCGAGACAAAAACAAACTGGTCTCACCTTTTTTCCATTCAAGCCTGTGAATTATCCTTCGTATCTTCTGTTGAGAATTCTTATCTCCGTTTTTATTTTCTTTCTTGGCGTTGCCCCCTAGATGGTTAGTCACGATCATAGTCTCGTTTATCGACATCAGCTTCGGCCTCGAGAAAACCCAGGCATCGACGACGTATAGAGAAACCCTGCCGGGATTTTATATTGTTGACTTCGTTTCTGCGTCACGGGCGGCTTCCGCGTCCCATCGCGATAATTATTTCTTTCTCCAAGTCGTGGTTCTCCGTGGGCTTCGGTAATCAAGTAACGATGATGCCGGTGTCCAGTGGTTTGAGCGTGGGATTGATTCTAGATTACTCGCCTTTCCTGAGAAAGACAGGGATTGGGGTTGTTGTTTCGTAGAAAGTTCGACTGCGGAGAAACAAATGGTGCAATCATTGGATGAAGTTACGTGGTACAGCATCTGTTCGTTAGAGAAAGAACTTGTTGAGAGATCATCATTCCTAGGACTGTCACTTGTACGTCTTTTCATGCGCATTTTGCCTCGGAGCTGTTGTTTTAGCGATTGTCCTCAATGATGGGAAACTCGATTACTAAAGTACTGTACTTCAATTTCCTTGGGTTTTTTGCGTCGTTTGATGTTCAAATTACGTTTTTTTTTCCTGGGTAATGTGTAAACAATTGGGATAGGGAATGTTTCAAAGGTTTTTTTAACTTACGGAAGAATAACCTGATGTAAGCTTCAAGATGACTTACATGCGAGGACTCTCTGAACGAACACAATCCGTGGACTAGAATTGTTGTGTGAAGCATAAAATGAAGTATGTTTCATTGGGAACTGTTCAAACTTACTGATAAGGGTTGTTCGGGAAGGGAAGAAAAAATTTAAATTGAAGAGAATTTAGCTCCAGACGAAAACTCTCCGACACGAGCCCAGGTATTCCATGTCTGTTCGTAACTGTCCCTGAATTCCACGTCGAGTACAGTACAGTACTGTACTTCTATCTTTCATGGAATTCCGCGAATGATAGAAAAACCTTCCCTCGAATTGATTGTGTTAGTTTTTCAAGCTGCTCTTACAGAAGCTTACAATTTATGCGTCAAAGAAATTCAAGCTGTGTTTCAGCAGAGTTGGATGATCTTCAGGTGTTCCTTTCTTAAGTTATATGAAAAATAAACTTTTTAAAAGATAATATTTCCCGAGCACACCTGTGCCTACCTCTTGTTGTTGGTGATTTTTAATAGTTACCTTCTTTATTTTATGCATCTCGGCTTATTATAATTTGGGGCTTGCGATATTTTGGTGGAGCCTTAAGCTATACAGTATAGTTAACAGCTAAATATATGGTTTATTGTGTCTACTGAACAAGGATAGCTTCTGAGTTTCGGAGGTTCCCTTCATGACTTGGAAATGCTAGCCTAACCCCTTTTTCTTGCTTCTTTGAATCCGATTTAAGCTATGATAGACTTTCATCTGTTGAAGAAATTTTGAAGTTGAAGCTTGAAGAATTCCTCGTTTTATTAATCGTTGTCTTGTGTTCTTTTCCGCAGATCCGACGATGTGGACCGTGGAAGATGTGCACAAATGGATTTCCTTGTCTGCCAAGCAGTACAACATGAAGCCCGTCGACCTGACGAAATTCGCTGTCGACGGAGCAACGCTTTTGTGCTTCACGGAAGAAGAGTTCAAGGAACGCGCCGGAGACGTGAGTAAATCTTGAAAAATGAGCTGACTTCGGTCTTCTGTGTGTATTATTTTTCACTTCTGAAGAACCACGTCAGCTTTTATTACTGGTTAATTATTCTAGTTTAGTAAGTTTTTTTACTCTTCGATGAGAATCATGGCTTACGAACGTGTTTCATTCCTACCTAACTGATCATTGGTGTGCGCGCAAATTTTTTGAAAGCCTCGCAACTAAAATTAGGGAAATAGAGAAGGCGATATACGATTCCCAATTCTTAGTGCAGCACTTTTTCATTCAAGTATTGAATGTTTTTGAATTTCTCTAATATTATACACACATATCCCTGTAACCGTCGGGATGAATTTGCTTTGGTTTCTTGGTTAGTACAATGCTCGAATCTTCCTTTGCTTATGAATAAAAAAAGCATAAAGGGTTCAATATTCTGCGTATCCGAGGGC
>CAJPEX010004185.1:0-23507 GCA_905338405.1 Notodromas monacha | reverse complement strand
GTCTTGAACAAATTTGGTTGTGAATAAAATATATTCTTTTATATATATTCCATCTGAAGTTGTTTATTTAATATCAGACAACACAATTGTAAAGCCTAAATCATTCCTTGTAATTTGAGAGAAAGTTTGGAGAAAATGAAATTCAAAGAATCTGGTTGATGGAATTGTGCATCCAGAATCGCGAAGGAGGGAACAGTTTGACGATAGCTCTGCTGAAATAGTAGAAAGAAGAGAATCGATCTTCGCCGACATCTATCCGGAATGCCGAAGAAAGTGGTTGCAAAACCGTCTTTCTTATTTTTAGTAGCGCAGCCACGAATTGAAAATCGATGGACTCTCTTTGAAAAAACGGTATGCCATCTTCAAAACTAGAGCACTGCTCTCGTGCTGCCAGATTATCTTCAGAAGACAGCCCATATCGTTGAGGGACTATTCTTTGAAATTGAGAATAATTCAAATTGCTTTTGGAAGATCTCAAAATTCTGCTTACCAATCAGGATGCTGAAAAAGATGAACATGTGCCAAGGGGCTGTTGCGAAGCTGCTGATGAAAACCCCAGCGCTGACCATGAAACCGCCAATGCTGAGCAGCGTGCGGTGGGACATGCATTCCAACATTCTGCAAACACCAATGCCTGCAAAAATTGTCAGAATTGAATTCACGTTTTTTTATGGGTTTCTTAGAACCTGCACAAATTTCCGGGAGAAGTTAAGCGTTTTTCAGATTGCCAAGCGTTGGCAACGGCGTTCCATGCGCATCTGAAACTTAGTCCCTGCTGTTGTGGAGATGAGTGTCACTTGGCTGATTTATAATACAATTCGTTTGATTTCGAAACAAATTTAGATGATTAACAGTTCTAGCTTTTCTTGTCTCTCTTCGAATTTGTAACATGGGCTTGAAAATGAGAGAATTGCAATCTCCCCAAATATGTGTACCCGAAACAAAAGATACTTTTAAGATTGATTACTCGCGTTGAAACCCTCAGCACTTGCTGCGGAATTTTTCACATGATTTTCAAATCGCCAATTTTTTGACTACCCTCGGATGAAAAAGTCAGCAATATTATGGATCGATGTGTTTTAAATGAAAATAATGTGAAATAATGGATTAAATTTCCAGCTCAAACACTGGAGTGAATTATTCCAGTGATGTGATGCAAAAAAAGATTTAATGAGTGCTCAGCTAATTAATTGATTCAGATGTAGATATACTGCACATTGTCTTGGTGATTAGACGGTAATCTGAAAATTCCTTTCGAAATTATGCGTTCCAATAGGCTCCACGAATTTTACGAGAAAGATTCTCCCACAGCAATGAAAAAGAAAACCAAATTCTCGACAATCCGCAGATTCTAAAAGCATCCCCACCTAAACCCGTTTCATCACACGCGTTTCCGGCTTTAGCTCCATACAAAACAGGTCAAGTCAGGGTTCAATGGGATGACCGGGGGTTTACCTTCAAAAACAAGCCAACCAAATCATGTGAGGAGGTAGGATAATAATACGTCCCACCAGCATAGACTCGACTTCGGGAAAGCTTCGCATCTTGACATTATTTTCGTGACTTCCCAAAACATGAAAATTAAATTCAGTTGAGCTCATGCCTGATGCTTTACCAATTAACCTCAATTTGAAAAGACAAGGCCAATTTACAGACGAACTTGTTTCATGATTTTTTTGAAGTTTATCTTCATCAACAGCACGAGACTTAGGATTAGACCAATTTTAGCCCATATAATGTTTCCTTCATGTCAGATCATCTGTCAGTTTTCGCGTTGAAGAAATAACCGGCGGGTACTATAATAAACTTAATTCACAGAATATTTGTGCGTTAGGCCATTTAATTTCTGTGTGAGTGCTGCACACGACTTCGCGTACAGTGATCCATCTTCTGTACCATGGTGGTTAGGGATATTATAGAAAAGGAATATTCTTGATCCTTCATTTTTACTTTAGCCCTGAACTTTACGCACTTCGTTGAAATTTTCAGACGGAATGATTACGCCACGTTACCTTTTCCTCATCCCAAAACACTACCATCAAAGTCATCATGTGGAAAGGAGCGCAAATATTTGAACATTTATGAGTTGTGAACAAATCTTTGCTCTGTTGGCCAGTTAACTCCCTTTTGAGGGAGAATGCGTCCAGAAAATTCAGGGCAGTACGAAAATTATCGAGGAACGCAGCAGAGAACACGTGCTTTAGCTGACAAGATCGCATTAGCTTTCTAATCAGCATTTACATCATAAATGCGACGAAATACTCACAAAAAACGAATTGCAGCGTTATTCCAACGTTGAATGCCCAAGTGAAAAGCGCAAGCTTCATTTTCAACTCCTCCCGTGTACTTTCGTATAAAAATCCAAACGTTTGTACAATCCCAGTGGATAGAAACTGAATTGAAAAATATTATTATAAATGAGCATCGTTTCCAGTTTTAAAAACAAATGCCAGCATTTTTCTTCTCGTTGAGGACAAAGAAAATCGAAAAAATCCAACCATATACTCACCATGACAACCATGGCACCACCAAGATTCCACCACGCATTAAAATCGTCGGTAGACATTTCAAATGGTAATGAAACAACTTGAATTATTGCGGAAAACTAAGATACATTCATTTAAACTTGATCATCATTTTTATGCCTCGCTTTGGCAGACAGAAACAGCGTGTCAGGTGTCACACAACATGAGCTGAAATACTGCATTATTTGGAGCAAGCGGAAAAATCATGCTCATTATGTCATCCCTCCCACGAATAGCACTCGAATTTCAAAACGTCATCACAGCAGACAAATGATGAGTCCCACATCAAATAAAACCTTTGCAGACTTCTTGAAAGTTATGTAGAATGCAGCAGTGATTTACAGCATCCCTCCCAGCACACAATTTTCATAATTTGTTTAATT
The DNA here is from genome assembly GCA_905338405.1 of Notodromas monacha. Classification (NCBI taxonomy): domain Eukaryota; kingdom Metazoa; phylum Arthropoda; class Ostracoda; order Podocopida; family Cyprididae; genus Notodromas; species Notodromas monacha. The sequence continues at coordinate 20,599 of CAJPEX010004185.1, read as the reverse complement.
CATCCCAGCCAAAAATTATGATTCATTCCACACACAAAAAAACCTTTTTATACTTGGAAATATAATGCAATAGTGATGTGCAGCATCCCTCCCCAGCACACTTAATTTTTATAAATTCATCACAGCCAAAAATGATGATTCTCACAAGAAATACGTTTTGCAGGAATCAGACGTCTCGGAATTCGAATCGTGATGCTCAGTTCATATATACACTTGTCTGAATTACAATCGGGTCTGATGAAGCCTTGAAAAAGTCAAGAGTAATCCCGCCTGCTGGTTCAGCTGACGTTGCCCAAAATCCGAGAGAACTCTAGTGATCACGGGGAACGAGTGACAACGCGCCGACAGACGGCAAGCATTCGTTAGCTACGGGCACGAACTCCAATTCTTTCCCATCAACATGTCCCGTGCGGAATCCTGAGACAAACGCACACGCCGACGACTCGACGCCAGAATAATGCACACCCGCTATAGCGATCATTCGTTTCAGATCGTTCAGGGAACTTGAATTCAAGACCTCAATTCCCATCGGAATCGCATCAGATTCGAATGAATTCATTGTAAGCATGATAGACCAATTTGAAGTGATGGAACGACGCAATTGGTGACGATGAAAAGAAAAGCCAAACCGCCGCGTAAAATAAAATAAAAGCTGCCATTTTTGGCCCGGAGCTTTTAGGTTGTCCACAGCATAGAAGAAACACCATTCAAAACCAGATGCAAATGTTTCAAAACTTTTTTGTAGCATTCCAAAAAAAGTTTCATGTTTCGTCTCTCATGATTTATTGTGCACCCAATTTCATTCAAAGAGATCCTTCCAAGAGCAATTTTGGGAAAGTGTGTTGATCATAATCCCTACAACTAAAGACAAATCAGTAGATAACTGATCCCATTGCTTGGAAACTTCATCACTACAGAACGATTTTGCCCTGAAAAATTTTCGATTTGTCAGAAAACCCAGAGAATCGTATCTCTCAATATGCTCATCATGATGATGATGGAAAGTGTGCATTTGTAACACACAAAAATTTATTTCAAATGTCAGCCTTCCTAAAGAAATAAACTCCATTCATTCACGCAATACGATGCAATTGTACTCATATAATCGAAGCCAGTGTTCCATAACCTTTTTGGGCTTGCGGACCAGCAATTTTGATAACAGCCTCTGCTGCAGACCAGCATATTTTCATAAAATTTTCCACAGACCAGTAATGTTTGCAATTTTTGATGATCAGCAAAAAATTTTAAAATACCTGCCATAAAGTTCTCAGAACAAAACTTGTAATGCAAAAAAAAGCTGACAATGACTGAAGAAGGTATGAAGTGGAAATGCCTTTTTTAAGATGCTGGGCTGGAAGAAAAGTTTCTCAGGTTAAAAACTGGAAGTAAGATATTTCAGCAGATGAAAATATGTCTGAATTATTGTTAGGAGAAGAACAAACAATTTTTTTCATCCAATAATTTGAATTGCCATTGTGTCTGAAATTTTGGATTGTAATAACAGACTTCATTATTACTTTTCATAAATTCATGGTGAGGAACAAATTTTCCTGCAGACTGGCAAAGAAATTATCAGGACCAGCACTGATCTGCAGACCGCAGGTTGGAGAATACTCATCCAGGCACTTGTAAAATTTGTTTGATGTGTTGCATAACTTGTCATTTGAGAAAAGCCATACATGTATATTATTATGAGGAATTGAAAAGCAATCTTAATTTTCTGCTTTTCAGTGTTCACCAGATTCACGCAATGTTCACACCTCCAAACCTCCTCCCTTATACCCTTCCTTATTCAACCAAACACATTCCATCACATCAGAATGGAAAAAAGAGCAATAAGCTGTACAGCATATGGATGTTAAACAAAAAGGGAATATAACCCAAAATGCACAATTGCATACACTTTCTTCCCTCCCCTAGTTGATAACAAAAACAAAATATCAATGCTGAGAATTTCAGCAAGGCAATTACTGAACCCAAATTGAAAGACAAGGTGTTCAGGTGGCGCCCACCAAAGGTTTTAATTTCAAACAATATTTTATTCAAGGGGGGAGAAAAGATATCTACAAAAGCATTCTAGTATGCTCACTGGTCAGACAGTGTAAAATAAGAGCTTTGTTGCTCCTCAAGGTTTATGCATGCATAGGTAACAATGACATGAATTAATGAGTGCAATTTTGAGATGTTCCACAGAACCATTTCCATTAAAATTTCGAACACAATTTTAACATTGACAAAAAAAATTTAAGTTTTTCAACCCGTCTTTTTCCTATAGTACTGCACATGCGTCATCAGAAAAATTATTCACCGAAAGTTGAATATTCAAAAAAATAAACTATACATAGGACGAAAGAATCGAACATTTATAATTCACTGCAAAGTCAAAATATCAACAGGAAATTTGATCCGAGATGTAATTTTAAGGACACTACTGCGCTTTGACTAAGATTCATTCGAAAAAGAAATGTCGTGGAGGGAACACATTTACGTCAGATATTTTTCGTTCAACTCCTAAAGACGAGATCAGTAATTAATTTCCCCGTCAGCATTCGATGAAACGGTCCTACCATTAAGTAAAACACTATGAATGTCTCAATTCTGTGGAGATTATCATTCGCTCGAAATATCTAACTCGTGGCAATCGTGGGTGACATAGAAGGTGAGAAAAGTTTTCCTCAAGTTATTTCGAAAAACATTTAGTGGTGTTCAGCACGGTTCGGAGGAAAGCAGAATTTTTATTCCTCAAATTGTGGTCATCCAGTTATTCACCTCATCGTTAGTCGCGCCACAGCCGCCGATTAACTTTTTCTGTGGTTCAGCAGACTTCAGGGTGAGTCTCGGTTAATCTCAGCATGAAAAACTCGAAATATGGGGCATGGCTAGGCCAAAAAAAAAGTTAATTGTTCTTCAATTTATCGTATCTCGCTTGACATGCCTGGCGAGTTGAAAGTACATGCCAATGCACTTCGAGCTATGCAATGATTATGATACGAATAAGTTTATAGGAGGGTTGTTCCCGTTGGACGCAACCTCTGATATTTCAACAGTACCAGTGATATTAAAAAGCAATTTTCATCTACTGCATGATGTCCTGACATTCTCGGGGGTTTTTCGGATTTTTTTTTTAAGATTTTCAATTTACTCCATTCAGATAAAAATTTTCCAAATGCTGTGAGAGTTCTCAATCATTTCACTGCTGAGTGATTAAATTTTTCATGCCAGCTAAAATATTTTGAATTCTTTGTGAAGCCATCATAATCTCTACAGTTTAGGCAAGGGTTCCACAAGTAGGGTTTTTTTTCTGGTCTGCCACATGTTCAGCCTCATATGACATGGGTGGAGAACTCTGAATGATGTAACCGGAATGTTCACTTTTTATCCTGCCGTTAATTGCACTGTTTTTAAAAATTCAATGAAAATCGTGGCTTCGAACATCATAGGCTATGTCGTGATTTTTTTCAACATCAGGCTTTCTCTAGAAATATTTGAGGTCGCGTCGAACTGGGACAACCCTCGTAACTAGCAAATCATAAGCATCAATTTTGTCTCCGCGTTTCTGATAGGCATGACAAAGTATGACGATATGTTAAAATAATGTTTGCCTGCACTGCAAATCTGTGAATACCATCCAGTTCTTCTGAATTTTGTTTGATTTCACGTGTGATGCATCTATACAGGATAACATCAAGATGATGAGCATGATAGATCCAGTTTCCTTCGCCAAGGATTTCTTGGCTGGAGGAGTCGCTGCAGCAATTTCAAAAACTGCTGTAGCACCAATCGAAAGAGTGAAACTGTTGCTTCAAGTTCAAGCTGTTTCGAAGCAACTGAGCCCAGAAAAGCAATACAAGGGTAAACCCTCGTATCCAAATGATTTTTATTGCGTTTTTTGAATGATTATACACTTCTTCTTTCTTTTCAAGGTATCATTGATTGCCTTGTCCGAATCCCGCGCGAACAGGGCTTCTCGTCTCTATGGAGAGGAAACTTGGCCAATGTCATTCGGTATTTCCCGACCCAGGCCTTGAATTTTGCCTTCAAGGATAAGTACAAGCAGGTCTTCCTCGGAGGTGTCAACAAAGATACTCAGTTCTGGAGGTTTTTTGCTGGCAACTTGGCTTCTGGAGGAGCTGCTGGAGCTACATCGCTGTGTTTCGTATATCCCCTCGATTTCGCTCGAACTAGGTTTGTGAAGTCAATTCATTCCTCAGGGTTTTTTTCCAGTTTTTTTTTTCGAGCAGCATATCTGTCGAAGTTAACAGTAACTGCTTGATTCCTAAGTCAACTATTCGTCTCAAGTCTATGCTGTTTGTATAATCACCAGACTTGCTATAGCTTTATAGTTCTTTCATGTAAGAAACTACGGTTCGCAAGCGTTGATTTCTTCTTGCATGAATAATATCATCCACTAGCGACATCTAGACACCAATTTCCATATCTGCAGGTTCACTTGCACAGTTCCTGTACCAGGTTTGTTCATAGCACCACAATTTCCGGCAATCACTGATTTGATAACGCTAAAATTGATATTGCAATTGCAATTGAACAAGAAACATTTTTGCATTGCACTATATCAATTGCAATATGAGGCTGTGCTTTTTGAAAAATTGAAATTGCAATTGCAATGGCAATTGCATGCATACTTGTTATTGCGATTGGTATAAAATAAGTGTATAATCACAATACCAAACTCAGTGTAAGTACCGCAGCGCTGCAAGCCCGATTTCAACGAATTGATTCAGATCCTGATGAGAAATCAATAGTAATTAAATTGAAACAACGATTTTGAAATTTAGCCCACATTGATTTTCCACAGTTTAATTAACTGAAGACTGATTTTCTATGAAAGACGCTTACTAAAATTTTAGCAAATTGTACAAATCAGGAAATACTGATATTATAATAATAAATATTAATATTAATTGCAATAAAAATGCAATGTAATAATTCATGGAATAATCTTACGATAAGTAATTTTTCTCCATTTATAATTGTATTATAATTCTAATTATTGCTTGACCCAAGCAGGCAAACTTTTTTTTCTGGAGGATATTTAAAGCAAAAGAGAGAGCATTACACGCATCACTTACTCTTTGAAGATTTATACTCTTTGATAATACTCAAAACTCATCATACTCATTAAAAGTATATCTTCAGAAGTAATTTGTGAAAAATGGGGAAATTGCTACATTTCAATGAAATTTAAAGGCACCGTAGGCAACTGGAAGGAATATAAATTCCCATTGCGATATTAAGCCAAGTGAATGGATACATCTATATTGAAATTGTGATTGGCGATTCGTAACATACTTGCAATTGTGACAGTTATGGAGCAATATATTTTTTGATTGCGTAATGGACCACTTGATCTTATTTTTTTTAGTGTGAAGGGTCCAAACTCTGCATAGATTATGCAAACGTTTTCGAATCCATATTGTAGATGTAACTGCTGCTATGGAATTTTTTCTCAACTACATAAGTTATCCTTTACCAAACATTGTGCCATGATTCACTTCGTTAATTGATAAACATTGAAAGAAATTCATTTCCAGACTGGCTGCTGATGTCGGAAAGGGGTCGAATCGAGAGTTCAATGGATTGATTGACTGTCTAGCGAAGAATTTGAAATCTGATGGCCTGATGGGTTTGTACCGTGGGTTCGGTGTCTCAGTTCAGGGGATCATCATCTACCGAGCTTCCTACTTTGGTTTCTTCGACACCGCCAGACACGTCCTCATGCCTGACCCAAAGAACACATCTCTGTTGTTTAAATGGTTCATTGCTCAGGTGTCGCCTCTTGACTTATACTCCGTATTTGTTCTTGTAATAAGCAATACGCGGTCAAACCCCAATACGTCAAATCCCTAGATAAGGCACACCCCCTCAGAAACTACCAATTTATATTTATAATATTCTTCTCTGAGGATAAAAACATTTCATTTTGTCAAACAGAGGAAATACTTTACTTCTTGGAAACATTAGCTTGGTATAATTTCTGCACGCCAGGATAATTTCGTAGCTTTTCCAGAAGAATGAGAATTTCCTATTACCGGAGGACGCACTCCATGTAAAGTTTAATGGATGATGAAAATGTTGTTGCAGATCGAGAACGACTGTTACACGGTGGAAAGATACTCTCACACCAAATGAAAATTCGTTATGCATAGAATATTGTTCTAGACTAGAGCATTGTAGAGGAAATGCACCTTCAATACACACAGCTTTTCATAAACTGTACGTAGTAAAATACCAACTCCTCTCAAGCCGTCAACTCTGTCAAACTGACACAAATCTTTAAAAAATGGCGACGGCTCATTATTGACGTTTGACTATATATATATACTATGTTTTTATCATCTTAGATTGTCACGACTGTTGCTGGCTTCACATCGTATCCCTTCGACACCGTGAGACGTCGCATGATGATGCAATCTGGCCGGAAAGGAGCTGACATTGCATACAAAAACACCATCGACTGCTGGAAGAAAATCCTTGCCCAGGAAGGTGGAGCAGCTTTCTTCAAGGGTGCATTTTCCAATGTTCTCCGTGGAACTGGTGGGGCCTTAGTGCTTGTGTTGTACGACGAATTGAAGGAACTCATGTTTGGTGGAGACCTCGGTCCAACTTCCGACTAAAATTATGTGCGATCGGCAAACTGACGTCGGATGAATGCGTTTATATTTATCGCGTATTTATGTGTTGGTCTCTTTCGTTTCGTCCTTGAATGACGACAGGATCATTTACTTTCCGAAATAAAGGATTCTAATTCCCAGAAGTTTGACGAGTGAGCAATAATTTTTTCTTTTACATGAGGTACAACGCTGTTTTATCTTTTGTGCCACGACCAATGCCCGACGATCTGACATGTGCTGATGGAAAAAATTTAGAAATTCTGTGTAAATTGGAGTTGTTAGCATGGACAAGAGCAAGGTGTGGTTGTCAGCTCAATTTCAACTGGAACACCGCTTTGCAGAGGGAGACGTCTTTGACAGAAATAGTAGTTGCTGAAACAGGGAAAGGAAAACTTTTAAACATTGAAACAAATCAACGTTATACCACAATAAAAAAGAAACAATGCTGCATGGTTATCGTTGTAAAACCTTCCATCACTCAGTTGGGCTGTAAAACGCTCGTGAATTTGACTTTTCAAGATAGTAGAACTGTTGAATACTTCAGATCATGCTGAGTGTCTTCTGAGAACATCAGTCACTATTTTTGGTTCGTGAATATAACACTTCGTGGTTTTCAGCACGAAAACTGCTGTTCCAAAAATTTTACTTCGAATTACAGTACATTGGTTTTTCATACTACTTTGAAAGGAAGTATGAATTGATTTCAGCATTTTCAGGGTACTTACTTTCCAGAATCAGTGAAGACTTTGAGATGATCCATACGCCAGGTGCCACCACCGTTGATAATACCGTCACTGGATCGGTTGTATGTGATTTTCACGTGAAGTTTGTCGGTATTGACTTCGCTATTGAATGGTGTTGTTTCAAAAACGGTATTGGTCTGAGCAGCGATCATCATGGAACCTTGTCTGTAGCACGGTAAAAAAAATTGTTTCCAGATTAAATTCATTCAAAGAGTGTATTCATTCAAGAAAAAACAAACAATCGGAAACTTACTCGACAACTGTGATGCGTTGACCCATAGCTTCGACTTCGATAGATCCGAATGTCACGAGGTTGTCAAGACCTCCAGCGGACCTGTACTCGATGTAATTCTGTGTACCTGTTCAATCCATTCAATACAATACATGAATCACATCGAAAGGAGGCCCGAATGATTTCAAAAAAAGATAGTATTCAATTCAGTATATGGTGAATCTTCATTTTTTCCTTATTCTTAGTGAAAAAAATAAGAATGCGCGTCATGAGTGACAATGCAGTTTTCATAAAATTCAGAAGTTCAAATGTGCCACATACTTCATCATCCCAATGAGAAATTTTGAACACATATCAACAAATTTCCCATAAGTGGAAATAAATGAATGAATTCCGAATTGTTTTANTTTTCATTTTTTCAATTGCCAATCTCTAAAAGTGAGTGATTAGTGTCGTAATTGGAAATAGCTTTTCATGAAAATTTTATGCTCGGAGATCCAGGAGAAAAACGATCAGTTTTTTTTTAAAACCTCGTCATGCGTTTTTTGTTTAATTTAAAATGCAACAACGTTGTATCCGCATTTGGCTAGATATAACTACGATATTCCCGGGGGAGATCATTGGAGAGAAAAACGCAAATAAAATGAAAATATAAACAGGAGGCTAACTTTTCATTTCCTCATCAGGACGAGTCATTTCTTACCGCAGTATTGAGGGGTTGGGCTGGTGCTGAGGAACAGGGAGCCTCGTGCAGAGGAGTCGATGGCAGCATCACCCATGTGTCCGCACTTGGTTCCATCGCCGCAAGAGAAGCATTTGCCAGCAGTGAAGTCGTCGTAACCACCGGGACAAGCGAACCCGGTGTACGGGCACTCTGGGTGGCGGATGGACTCTTCGAAGTAGATGTGAGCCCTTCGGTGGTTGCAAATGGCGTCTTCATCCTCGCCGTTGCTTCCTGCGAAAAGAAAGGATTATGTCTCATCACCAAAGCTATGACAAGAACTGTATTCTATAAACCAATTATATTGGAATAGAGATTCCTTTTATGATGGGAGACCCGTATTCATTCTCGCTTTTTTATTTTTTGCCTGGTCTGTGCCCGCGAAGGCGGGCGCACTAATTTTGTTTTTAGAAATGTATTCAGCAAAAATTTTCAGATAAGCCCTCGCTAAAATAGTTTGTTCTTGTGCAAGACATAAATACATTCTCAATCTGTTTTTCTTACAAAAATTCAAGTAAAATTACGCGGAAATAAATTCGGGCAAACACAAGAGATGAGTAGGATTTTTGAAATCTAAAAAGTTGTTCTGTGGTCATTCGAACTTCTTCGCTCATGGTCATGGGCGAGAAATTCACTACAATACAATAAAATATTGTTGCAACGAAGCCACTATATATTACTAAAGGACCAGAAAAAAGTTTTATTGCAAGGTGAAATGCGTTTTATCGACAATCTTTCAACATTGAGGCTATATGGGCAGGAAACTAAAAAACGAATTCGTTTTACTCGATGATTATTTATGAGAACATTAAATTTATGTAAAATTAAAGTAATCTCCTCAAATGCTGCATAAAATACTGTTCACGCGTTTTTGCTCCTGTCAGTATTTGACTTGAGTGGTTAAACTTCACGATATGTTTTTATTGCACAAGAAATGGACAGTTTTCAAGACAGATCGGATTACTTGATGATAAAAGCAGAATCCCTAGCATAAAAAGCAAATACAGTACAGTACTTTACTGTAGTTTGAATCCAGAGAAATAATTGGCCTTAGGCAACCTTTTTTTTTTGAATAACTCCCACTGTGAAAATTGTCCTTTTTTCGCAATGAAACCGGATGAAAGTTAATAAAAATCTTCCACGAAAAACAGTTTGAAACGAGGAGTACCAGTATAATATTTAATTTTCTAGTTTTCAGTCGAGCAACTGTAACTTGATTATTCAAAATGTCCAAACGCGTATCCGAAATTCCTGACGGACTTTCTGCAAAAATAATCGATTCGTTGCAGATTTTCAAAGCAGAAACCCGACCTTCTCCCGTGTATTAAATGGGATCCTTACCGAAAAGACCGGAAATAGTAGAAACGATGACATTAGGGCAACCGCGTTGGTGTTCTCCACCGTTGGGGTAGTAATCCACATGTCCCAGGGGTTCTTTGGCACCAACACCCCCCAGTAGCAAAGAAGCCGCATTGCTGTGAATCACATCGACGAAGTCAGCATCGCTCTGGTCCAAGTGCGTCTGGTCTCCGTAGGACGACAGGTCAGTGAAAAAAGGAGAAGCTGGGTCCAGTCCTATATATACAGTATATTGAGTTCATCGAGAACGGATTAATAGTACAGTAGTATAATGTATGCTGCTGTAAACTTCCTTTTCTTGAGAAGATGCATTTCTCGATAATACGTTTTCCTTTTCGATTCCACTCACCAGTGATACGACCTACTTTGAGGTTCAAGTACTTGAGCCACTCGCCGGCGAATCCAGAAGCTTGTGCTCCCAAACTGAATCCGAGAAGGTGAACGTTGGATGGGTTCGTTCCGCGAGCCACCATCAGATTGACCAGACTACCTATCATTCGACCGACAATTTCGGTGTTGACTGCTGCACGGATGTAGTTCAAGCCTTCAGCTCCCAATTGCCAGTCCACTGCAATTATATTCATCGGCTCCTACATAGGAACAAAAATTCGATCAGGTTATACCAACATGCGCGACCCAGATAATGAACAAAATAATCGGTTACAAACAAATTCATAAAATCTTGACCGTAAATGAAATCTGGGCACAACAAACTTTTCATGACTCTATTCATACCGAACTCGAAATTCAGTACAATAAGATTCATTATTGTTCTTTTTATGCATGTTTGACTAAAATTTCGTAGAAAACATGTAATACCGTAATATCCGTTTGCACTTACTGTACTTTTCTTCTACAATTTTGTCAGTCCTACGTCTTGAAAAAGCCAAATGCATTCTTATTCACAATTCTCGCGATGCTAAATTTTCATTGTATACTTTTTGCATATAAAGTTTATCATCAAAGTTCTTTCAATTATGCACAAGGTAGATTTTCCCATTTCGTGTCACATAGTAAACATTTCAAAGGCCCATGCACGAATACCTGAGAAAATAATGTGTTAGACGAGATTACAGAGAAAAAGTAGTTTGATGTAACAGAATTTTCATAACACTGTTTCCTTAATGAAGAAGCTGAAGGGACAAGGAAAAAATGTGCCGTGACAAAACTTTTGTTACAGCAAGATTCATGAGCATATTGAAACATGATTTTGTGATGAAAAGCTAATAGTATCTCACTGTACATATTTTTATTCTAAAATTAGTCCTTTTCACATTCTAAGAAAGCAGTTAAATTTTAATTTGAACATCCTGCAACGCTAAATTTTATGTATGTAAAGATGCTAATTTATATTTTGAAGTTGATGTTTCAACAGTTATGAAGCACAAGTCGGGATTTCCCTCATTCTGCCAACTATAATACACATTTCTATGGCTCGTGCAAACCTAATCCAGGTAACAATATATTATTGTGAGACTATTAGAGGAAAATAGCTTTGTATTTAGAAAAAAATTACATAGTCCCTATAAAAAAACTGCTGGGACCAATACAATATTTTGTATAGCAAAAAATCATTAAAGCCGGATTTGTTGTGACGAAATTTTAGTGAATTACATAATTTTTATACCGTCGCAGGGGCAACTTTCTTTTCCATCAAGTTTTTTGAGCTCACGAAGATGTTCAGTGTTCATTAAAAAAAAGAAAATAGAGCACAAACCCGATCCAGGTAAGCGTTCTTGACTCCTTCAATCCAGTAGTGGGAACCAGACTCTCCAAACCCGTGGGTGAGGATTTTCACGGGCAAGCTGGCGTCGAAGTTGGAGGCATCCAGGGACCCGTCGTCGAGGTAGGACACAACCTGTGGCTCGTCGCGGTTGTTGCGGGTGTAGAGCAACAGCTTGGCGTCCAGCCTGGAGGGTGACGTGGGCAGGGTTCCCAAATGTGACATGGCTCCGTGCTCGGTGTCGAAGCAGCCCAAATTCTCTGCATTTCAATTTTTTTTTTCTCAATTTTATTCACAAAATGAGGCACTCCATGGCCATTCATATTTCTTGTTCAAAATTGCGGTAACTAAAGTTGAGTTTTCCAAAACATATTTAATTTACAGGAAAAGCGCTGGTACATGAAAGTGCTCCAAGTTGAATGAATAGCACAATTTTTCTTACTGTACAGTATAAGCCTAATTCAAGCATTTAGTAATAAGCTTCAATAAGTCACCATAGCAAGCATATCCTTTTGGGGTTTCAGCCTTGATCTTCGCAACCTCTGCGTAGAGCAATTTCAGTTCCTCGGGTTGCTCGGGAACGTTAGTTGGTTTTCCATGGCCTGTTGGCACTAATATTGAAAAGAACCCGTGAATTAAGAGCTTTAAAAAAAAATAAACTCGCTCTGACGTACTCTCGTTGATCCTTGACTAGATTGAAAAGTCAGTGTTTATTTCTACTGCTATCACAACAGAACATATCTTGAGATACAAAGCTCACCTGATTGTGTGACTGTCAATTATTCAAATACAATAAAAAATAACAACGCATATGTACTGTATTTACTTGAGTACCACATGCCCTCAAGTAAGGCATGCACAGTGGTTTTTCAGTTGGAAATTTTGCTAAAATCTTATCCCAAAGTAATACTTGCACCCCAATTTTTAGTGAATCTAAAACCACAAAATTTCGATAATAAGAACAAAAAATTTGACTTTAGGCATGAATTGAACAAAAATCTGATCAATTTTCAACTTTTTCAGTAAAAAAAAATTTCTTGTTACATTTGTTCCAAAGTTCTCCATTATAATTAAGTATGATGCACACATAACTTCCTAAAACTTCTTGAAAAATTTGTACCCGCTAATGATGCGCACCCCTTTTTTTCCTTTTGAAATTCAAGAAAAAAGGTGCTGTGGTACTTGAGTGATACAGTAGCCTTATTTCTAAAGCTTGAATTGCGTTTGAAAGGAATGCAACTGATTTATAAAATGAAAGCCACTGGCACATTTTTTTATCTTCTAATTTTTATAAAATGATAAAATTATTCTCCATGCTCTGGAATATTGCTGAAGTATCAAATCTCATTTCTGGGCCATACTCACACAACACTGCCAAGGACACCAGGAGAGAAAATCCGACCCACATGTCAATACGGAATCAACTTTCGCTTTCTAAATGTTTTAAAAACTTGAAAGAAGCCTTGAATGTTTTCAGAAAAGCGTTAAGAAACGGATGTGAGGTCTGAGCTGAGCTACTGCCACTCTCTGACCAAAACGTGGAATGACGTCAAGTTGTTCGTCTATTAACTAGGAACAATTTCACTCGGCTCTGAATTGCTGATAACAAAATCCGTCGCAAATCGACAGCTGCTGAATTACAGTTGTTCCACGTGGATGGCTTCCCTTTCACTTTGCGGAGTTCAAGTCACCAATGGCCCTAACCTTCAAGTTGTCTACATCCGGGTTCCAAGTAAAATGGCACTTTTGCTGATAATGAAGCAAAGGTTTGCTTTCGTGAATGAAGTTCTTGGCAAAAACAACCATCAAATCATATCTTGGAATGCACATATTCAGTTGGTGCAAACTGTTGTCCCACCAACGTCAATTTCCGTCGATTCATTATCACGTTGCTTCACAATTTTGTTAGTGCGGGTGGAAAACAAATTCCGAAGTTTCAGTTCATACGAGTATAAAGAAATCTCTCCAGACACTTGTTTTCGCAGCGTAATTCGAGGTTTGTTGTTTCATTTTGCTAGTTAAAAGCATTTTTGAAGTTCACATCAGATAGAAAATTCAAAATAACTGGTGTAAATTTCGTTGATTGATTGATAAGCAGACCTTATTTACTGCTGGTCAGTATTCACAATAAGGTTCACTAAATTTCCCCAGATCCCTTCCAGACCTATATTTGACACATTTACGCCTATCGAAAATAATCTACTGTGCCGTATATAGATGTTAAAACAAAATCAATCACAGTGCATATATGCAAATACAAACCTGAAAGATGAATTGCCTTCTTTCTTTCTAAGAACGTTTCCCATGTGAAATTTGTTTGGCATTGCGTTGGATTTGCAGTATTCTGAAAACATGTTTACTTATCATTTTCCACGCCTACTTGTGCTTAGGACAAGTTGTTTTGATCCATATAGCGACATCTGTACTATAGTCCGAACGCAAAATAATAAATTTCAAATTGAATGAAATAAAATTCGATGTTTCAGTTCATTTTTTTTATCTAGTGTAGTTCCAACCGTTCAAGAGATATGAATGTCTCTGAGGAGCTGTCCACTTTCCTCAGCAGTCAATCCCGCATGTTTACTGCTCATTACTCAGAAATGAAGGTCATGGTATGCCATGAATTGGGGCCACCGATCAATAGATTAATCTATCGGGTAGATGACGAAGGTGCTGCTGATGGCTGTATAGGTTCGTATCGTATCAAAGCACGTCATCGCTTCTTTGGAAAGGAAAATCGACCAGATTCCCGCTTGGGTCATCAGTTTTTTTCTCCCGTGGCCCTGATGGTTCCCCAAATAAAATATGCTGGGTCCCGTTTTCTCGCTCTTCTCCCAACATGTGTCTGATGATCAGTTGCGTGTCGGTTCGCTGAACTTGAAGCCAGTCGTGGGAATGCACGCCAGGAGTGTTCGGCTGGTGGCCGGGACCACCGAGCATAAGCCGTTCGGAGTGAAACTCATACTCCGTGGGAAACAGTGGCCTAAATAAGCCGGATTACCGCGAATTATCTCACCGACAGCTGTGTTTTGTCAACCATTGGTCGTCTGGATAAATTCCTTCATGGTGTAATTAAAATTGCCACTACATGGGATGGGACTATAGGCGAATGATGCAGAGGATGATGGAGGGATCCCACGAAGGAAGTCGTCCCAGTTTTTCGCCACCTCCTTTTGGTTTTTTCTATATTTTAGTGCCCGATGAAAAAAATAGGCTGGTATTTTATTCCTCAATTGATCGAAGGGACTTGAACATATATAGGGCAAATATTTACATGCCAAACCGGACCTCAACCAATCAAGATCCAAATAACTGTGTAAGTTCAAGTAGCTCCGCGGGAAGTTTCGTTGTTCGAAATATTTCATGAAATCCCAAAATTCAGTCCACATCCAGGGTATTGATGTTTCTATACAATCATCCAGTATGCCCTCCGGGAAAAGAAGTGAAATCAAAAACTTGACATTTGAAAAATCGTGCAAATACAAGGGTTGTCCCACTTCGCCGCAACCGCTGATATTTTCAGAGTTTAGATATTGATGTATGGGACACGACATATAACCCATGATGTTCTAAGATTTGTTTCCCACGTTTCAAAAAGTATTTAAATACTGCATGATGCGTCATGAACAGAGTAAACTTTCCAGTTTAAGCAAGAGGTTTGAAACTCGCCTCACTCACGTGGTGCTAAAATTTTGTCAGGTCATCTAAAAAATGTGCATTTATTTGATTTACTCATTATATGCTCTACCTTTTAAATGATAATTAAAACTACGAAGAATTAAATTTTTAGTTCGCCTGAAAATTTTCATCACCCTATGACATGGGTGGAGAACTACCACTGTAACTGCAAAGTTTTAACTTCTCATCATGCTGTTATATAAGAAACTTGTGTAAAAATACGATAAAAAAAATCTGAAAACCTAACAACATCATGGGCATACGTTATGCTATTAAAAAAGAAACCCCTACTCTAAAATTATCAAAGGTCCATCCAGCAGTGAAAACTCTCATACCGCATCCTTGCAAATTTGGCAATGGTTGTTCAAATGACCTGCAGACGCGACCACAAACAAGTAAACATTGAAAATGTTTGGATTTTTCTATAACGTTAGCAACATTTTTTTCTTTGACGCAATCGTTGACACTTTGTATTATTCAATGCAATTTTGCAATTCTTGGGGACATTATCATCAATAGGGAAGAAATTCGTGAATAAAACACATTGCTGCAATGAGCCACCGTTCATCGATCCGGGATTTCCGTGCGGGTGCAGGACGTGCCTCGCCTGCCGTCGGCTAATCGATAGATTGCTTGCTGTGCTGCTCTGCCACTGGCACATGACCGACGGTGCTCTTGCTGCCATCAGTCTGAATCCAGCACCTATGTGGAAATGCCACACTACACACCCTATCATAGGTATAGCAACCCATTTTTACCCATGAAGAGTGTGCTGTGGATAAATGTGCGGAATTTCTCCCTCTTTTATATCAGCTGTTTGCATGAGTTTTTTATCTTTAGCGAGTGCGCTTGAATGATTGAAATTTTCTGGGTCTGCCTGAGACCACAACCATGTCATTGATGCCATGTGCCACGCCTTGAGACTAGTTGAGAAAAATTTTGAAATGATTTTTTTACGGATTCTTCCAGAACGTGAATAAAATTAAATACTGTATACTAGACACAGTTGGGCCTGGCTTACTCAAACCTGCCGAAGTCAACAACCTCCCAAATATGTATCCTTTTTCTGAATTCCGTCAAGGACAATGCAATACACACCTCATCCTTAAATTGAAGACTTTCCACTTTGAATCAGTAAAACTTCCAAGGACCTTTGAACTATGATTCTGAGGGAATAAGAAGAGCAAGAACAATATAACTTAATGCTTTTCAAATGAAAGTGCTGAGTGATGACGATTTGTGCAAATATCATTCATTCTTGTTCCATTCAAGGCCTAGGGTATCATAATTTTTTCCCATTTAATTCTTACAGTTTTCTCCAGGCAAACATTTGGTTTCCATTACTCACAGACTTTTCAAGTATATAATGTTCTTGTGACACGTTCAGTTAGGACTGAGAAGGTGCGACCGTGCATCAGTGGGTTGAGTACACCCTCAATACATTATGGATATTAGCTGGGGCCTGAATTATTAGAATAAAATAATTCTGGCAAGTGCGGCGATACAAAATTTATAATATATCTTTGGTTGGCCAGTAATTCGTGTTTGAGTGATTCTTGTTCAGTATTAGACTATTAGTTGATCATTCCCTAGTAGATACGCTGCAAAGGATTGGAAGATGTTGCAAATGGCAAAAAGCATTATTTTGTTGGTAATGCAGCTTTTGTTTGCTGTGCAATTCTCCAATGATTAGTTTGCAGAATGCGGTTAATTTTAGCACTTAGTTTATATACCAACGTATGTGACCAACTGGACAGCATAACATTTTTTACTCGGCTGCTGAGAGGTTTTTGGATGCGAATTCTGGTATGGGTACGATTTTTTCCCCTGGATTTTGACAATTTACAAGAGGTCAGCTTTCTCAAATAGGAAGAATTATGCGAACTATGGAAGTGGAAGGTTCCTAAAAGTCCCTCCAAAAATTTGGTTTTGGAAAAAAAGTTTTCAGCAGAGTTTACTTTTACCAAATGTCTTCTGCAAACCCTGGCTTTGTTCAAAACGCAATGCCAACCTTTCCATAATAAAAGGTGATGCGAAAAGTCTGTGAATTATTGTCTTCTTGTGGTTGAGTCTTATGCTGTATATGCAGCAAAAAATATATAATCGAATTCAGGTTTTTGAGACGAAGTTCCTAATACAGTATAGCCTTGACCGTCCGTGTCATGGTAGTCTATGTAACGGCTTCATAAAAGTTTTAATGCGATTTTCCTCCAGTTCTTGGATCGTTAGTAAAACAAAATATGACACATGCATCAGGAAACTGAGTACATCTGTAATAAGTGTATTATGACACAGTTACCAAGAAAGAAACTCCTTCAACATTCTGTTTTTTGCCACATATGAAGATCTCATACTTGAGCATCGTACCGTCACAGACGGTCACACCGTGAACGTTCACTGTTATTTTTATCATTAGAAAGAAGCCAACATAATTCCCCCTAAACTGAATAGAAGTGAATGCCTGGAATAAAGAAAGTATAGCTAGCAGAGCTGGAGAACGTGAGGTAAATGGCTATCCTCGCCTGCTTGTTTTCCTACTCAACTTCATGCACATTCTCGGGGGAAGTAAAGGGGACACAGCAATAAAAAATACCGGATTATTCGCATATGGATTCTTCGTGTGAAGGAACAAAGTGTCCTGCTGACGCCTTCATATTAAGGCCGGGCTTTCTCCGAAATTTTCTCAGCAATCTTGCGTGAGACCTGATGCAGTTTTCACTCGCGGTCTAACAAATGCGCTTTATTTCTCTTTCGCCAGGAAAAAACAAAAAACAAACAGAAAGAATATATATCAAGCAGGATACAAGTGCGCATGAAGAATGTCAGGCAAAAGTAGAAGCAGCAGCAGAAGAGACTCATTAGGGATCGACGAGCTGCTTGATGACGCCGAAATTTGTGCGGCTGGTGCAACAACGTCTTCACGTGAAGTGTCCTCGAAAAACGCGTTTGACTTATCGAACGGGCTGATCGTTGATGTTCATGAAGAGATAAGAAGTTCGAACAAGCCGAAGAATATCAGCAGTAAACGGTAGGCGTTGAAAAAAGTGCAAGTATGTCACGCTGACCGGTTTTCTAACATTTCAAAAATTCAGAGTCAAATGAAACCAGGTCATACTGGGCTTAAGTATTGCGGTTTGATCGTTCGTAATTTCAGCTTTTCCAGAGCACTGTTTTACTGATGCATTTTTTAAAATTTTTTTAGGCAGCATGAAAGAAGAGACTCGACTGATTCGGCGATCAAACTAATCTTGGAAGACATTTCTGACTTCAACACCGACCATTCAAAGTCCGTGACGAACGGAGAAGATTATGATGACCCAGGAGACGTTTTGCATCGATGTATTGACCCAATCCTGGCTGGGTCATTGACTTCTCGGGGAACTGCAGCAGCTGGGTTAAAACGAAGGTTGGGCCAGCATTTTTAAACAATTCCTCCTGATTAACCATGAACATTGGCATACGAGGAATGTCCTATTTGGAAGCAACTTCTGAAATTTTTAGAGTACTGTGTTTCAACCGTACTCTAGTGATCTAGTCTTGACTTGGAAAAAATAGAATTGCTAAAACAACAAAACATGTTTATATTTTAGCTGGCCTTACGAAATGTTACCACCTATTGTGACATGGGTCAAGTACTATGATTGCTGTAACTGCTGGAAGCTAGCAATATAATCCCCATTCAGTCGAATTAAATTTTTTTTAATTATTTTTTTAATTCGAAGAAAAATCCCAGAATTTTAGAGCATCATCGACAATATCATGTTTAATTTTTTTTAATTTCACCTATATTATAGAAGTGTGAGAGGCCACGTCCAACCGAAACAACCCTCATAAAACGATATTGGCAATATCATCAGATTTTTCTGAAACCTTCCATTATAACTACTTCGGTCAGCTCGCAGAAATTTGTAAAAAAAAAACCTTGTGGCCGTCGCTAAGATGAGCTTTCACGCTAAATTCTTCGGACGCTATTGATAAATTTTAATGTGAAGATCTTGCATTTGGCATCAGTGCACCGAATCTGCAACATACAAACGAAAGCTTCGTTCTCTCAAAGCTTTCTCTTACAGGTTCAGTCTCAAATTATTTGAAAGACGGCTGAAACGCGACCCGAAGGAAATTTTTTTATCCGTGGTTTATCTGGCAGCTTTCACTCTGTGCGTGATTACTGCATTATCCTTCTGTTATTTTCAGCAAATCGTACCACAAAACCAATATTTTTCAAATTTAACATCTCCTCTTACTCTTACTTCTTTTCCCTCGAAAATAAGAGGGACTCATATCTGCTATATCACATAAATGAAGGAAAATAAGTTAGAACTGTGCCATGATTTGATTTTTCGAATGTATAATAGAAAACGCATTCGAATCACTTGTCGTGTCATACGTGCTGCTTTGTTGTCAATAACATCAGGAATGAAGAGCTGTCATCCTAAAAATTACTGTCAGTCAACCCCATTTCATGCCCAGCAATCTGCTGTTTAGATATTCAGTACCTCACAGATGCCGTTTATACAAGTATCTGCTGATCGAGCTCAATGGAATATAATTTTCACAATTTTCTTCAACATTGACATGTGCTTCTCATTATACTAATAAGGTTGTGAAAAAATCTTAAGTTGCTTGAAATTCGGGCCCATTTTTTTCATAATGGCTTTTTTTTTGGCATAACGTGAGTTGACTCCAAATCAAGGTTCCCCTAATCAAGAACACAGGTATAAGGAGGGAGATTTGTTTCATTAGGGGGAATATGTGGCTGGTACTGAAAAGTGGGGGGGGGGGCATTAAATCGGGGTTAAACTATACAGTATTTCAGTGGACAAGACGTCCTCTTCTAATCTCAAAATTATCTCAACCATATCCAAAGATAAACATAAAACTCGCCTGGTCTCCATCACCCAAGCTGCATGCATATTAATCTTTCGCAGGCCTTGCGCCAATCTCCGCTGCACATCCTGTGACTTCCAAGTTACCCAGTTCCCGGGCTGGGAATGGGACGGCACTGTGGAGTACATCTTCCTGAGGACACACATGCCCAGCTTGCAGCACCTGCGCTCCAAAATGAGGCCGAGGAAGGGCTCGACTGCTTACGGTTGCCAATGCTCCCACTTCTCTGCCACGGACTCTGTGACGGTTTCCGGCGCCGGTGGCGCCCTCAAGTGGACATGCGCCAGGCATCCCTGACGAACTGCAAAAAGATTTGAGACATGACCTCTCGAAGTTGATGATGTGCAATCAGAACAGCGAATGACCAGCAATTGTTATATTCTTCGCAGAGGGAATAAATAAACAATAATATTGCCTCATCCTGTTGAGTACAATAACCAAGTGGATCATTTGTCTCATACTGATTCTCTGTTTGATAGAAAAGCTTCTTTTAGAAAATTGTCAGCATTCACAAGGTTTAAAATATGCCCCGCCATCCTTTGAGCACATTCCGGAATATCACAAGTGTTAACCTAGATACTCTATACTTGTTGCAGGTTCTCTATATACGGAAATTACCCATTT